>BOSO01009553.1:1512-29582 GCA_018403395.1 Gorsachius goisagi | reverse complement strand
ATCAAGGCCAGGTTGGACGGGGCTCTGAGCAACCTGATCTGGTTAACGGTGTCCCTGCTCACTGCAGGGGGGTTGGACTAGATGACCTCTAGGGGTCCCTTCCAACCCGAAATCTTCTATGATTCTATGATACATATATGAGACAAGACTCAAGATTTGTAACACTCCGGTAAGTGAGCAGTTAAGAAAACCACTTGTAAACAGTATTTGGAGAATTGGCAATTCCGAGTCTTCCCAGCCACCGGCAGCAATACACAGGTCTAAGTGGAATTTGTTATGAATTGTGCACCTCCAATGGGGCAAATGCATTCCAGAAGCCAACTTGCAATCCAGCCCTCCTTGCTCCAGAGAAAAATGTAAATGTTCAGTCTCTTTAGCTGGCAAACACTGTAAACACTGCTCATGAAAAACTGTATCACTTGTTCCGGCCCCTGCCACAGTTCAGAAGTCTGTATGTCTGTCTCCCAGGAAAAAAAAAAAAAAATGTGATTTTATTTCTCCAGTGTAATTTTTCCTTGCTACCAGTTTTTAATTCTCTTCTAGCTTAAAAGTCCTTTCTCTTACCCGTCACTGAGTTTAGTTGTGCATGTAAAAAAGGTTCAGTTACTGAATCGCACATTTGGTTCTCTGGGATCCGTTGCTATTCAATCCCTTTATGTAATTGATTCCAAGTCCTTGGCTGAGTTTCCAGGAAGGCACTGCCTCGTGAGCCTGAAGTTTCTGCTTGGCAATTTTTTGAGGATTTTATCTGTCAAGTGAAGTTGTATTCATGAAGAGAAGCAATTTCTGAGGTACTACTTCCGTGAAGAGGCATGAAATTGGACGTTGGAAAAAGCTATTATAGGTGTCTTTTATGATTTCAAAATTATTTAATTATGTTTTTCCACATAACTGAGAACTGAGCAAAGTAAATAAAGATGCTTGGGTTTTTTTCCTCCAGTGTCAGGAAAAGAAAAGTAATAATCTTTTGGCCTCTCTGGAATGTTTTAAAACTCCCACACCCTTCCCAGCTCCATTGCACCATTATATCTGCAGCATTAGT
This sequence comes from Gorsachius goisagi, assembly GCA_018403395.1. NCBI lineage: Eukaryota > Metazoa > Chordata > Aves > Pelecaniformes > Ardeidae > Gorsachius > Gorsachius goisagi. The sequence continues at coordinate 28,540 of BOSO01009553.1, read as the reverse complement.
TCAGGCAACAGAACAAACTTGTCATTTATCTCTGCAAACTGTCGTCCCAGGAGAGGACCAAGGCATCTTGGTGTGCCACATAAGGGGAACGTGGCATTGCAACTGCCAGGCTGTATCCGCGTGAGGCACAAGGGAAATTATCAACTGAACTTACTGGGCCATTGGCCTGGGCCCTTGGCATATATCAATACATCAAAATACACAAATTCCTTGCTTTACGTTGTCGGATGACCCAGGGGCTTCTATACATGGCGGCTCCTACATCCACAGAGCCCTCATGACCTTGCATGATATTCCCCAGCATTATTAAAGCTTGTGTGAAACGTCCTTTGGATCCCGCTTTGCTCATGTAAGAGTTGGTCTGGCAACGCTGCTGTCCTGTTTTCTTCCAGTAGCAGCCTGAAGTGCCAGGTAATGGCCCTCTACTCCTTGCATGCACCTTCTCCCAAATCTGGGACTCTTAGTGAGAGGGTACACTTGTAAATAGAATCAGAGAATCGTTTCGGTTGGAAAAGATCTTTAAGATCATCAAGTCCACCATTTCACAGCAGTCTGTGTTCTGTAACAGCCTCACCGATTTTATTTTTAATAGAGAATTGATATTTTAAAATGTTTTGATTCTGATTCATAATATAATGACAGACTAAGCAGCAGTTTACTATGAAGGCAGAACAGAGGTGTAGGAGCCAGGAGCAGAATATCTCCTCTTACCCAGACAGATTTAGGGCATGGTAAAACATGAACTGGTCACAGGTTTGTGATACCTGATCCCAGAGCTCTTGGGCTCCACTTTTCAAAGTATGCGGAATAACTTCTGATATTATCAATCCTGAACAATGGTATTTTTTTCCATTTTGGAATTCTCTTGGAAAAACAACTATGCTGAGGTTTTTTCTAACATATGCTACTGGCTTGCAGGACATCTCATTTCCACAAAGTTAATTTACTAATACGACTTGGTCACTTAGAAGCCAGTACACTGTAGTTAGATATTGGAAAAGTAATTCTTAAAATGTATTGCTTAACAGATCTTTTTTCTTAAACTGATTACCCAGTGGAAGAAACAAAGTGCCCCACAGCATAAATGTGTAACACAGACTTCAAGACACATCGCTGTTATCCATATAGATTACACTTTTGTAAATTGTGTCCCTGTAAAATAATATATGAACTAGTCTACCACTGCCTGCCTGCATCTCACCACAGGTGATCAAAAAGTGATCAGTGATGGCCGAAAGGCTAAAAAGCTGCTGAAGAGTGTCAGGCAATTAACTTTGCCCAGTTTGGGGGGGAATCGATAGGCATTGATGACCACTAATGATGTTGTTTCTATACTGTGAGCAAAGGCGAGCTAATCGAAACCTAAGAAGATTTGTGTGACTCACAGTGACCTCGTATGTGGCTCCCAAGTTGTAGAAGACATCAAAAACATAACTTTCTTTGAACTTGCTGAGTGGTTGAAATGTTAATGCCTGTAGAGATGGTGTAAGGTCCAAGCCTAGCAGCCACTAGGACTGCAAGAAACACTTCCCATTGATTTCATTAGATATAGGTAACAGTACTGAACATTACAGTATTAAGAATTTCAGTGGAAGCATTTCGTACAAGAAAATTGACTTGGGTTGGTCAACCAAGAACTCTTGTGATGATTGGGGTCTGTGGCTGTAGCACATAGTATCAGTTGCTGTTATTTAAGTATGGGAGAGGGATTCCTGCTCTCTTGGTGTCTTCCCTTGGTCACTGGATTTACACCTGTCTTGGCCCCGTGCAAGTGCTGCTCTTTTCATGGGGTTGTTTGGAGCTACCAAGGAGGTCACTTCTTTCTGAGACATGCGGAGGTGTTGCTGCGTAGCTGCTGCTGCTTTGGGTTCGTGAAGCAGGGAGACAGGTTACTGGCATGGAGGACTTCCCATAATTTCATTGTATTTAGAACATCAGTTAAAAACCTTTGGAGTCGTATTCTGGTCTATTTTACGATAAAACTCTGACTAGTGTAAATTGGCAACGATGGTGTCAGCCATGAGTCTTCATTGATGAGATGGTAGAAGGTTTTATGTCAGAGCCTTAATAAAAAGGTATTTGTTCTGTTCTGTGGCTTCTCAATCAATAATATATCAAAACATAAATTTTCCCCCTAAGTTTATATGAGGCTCACCTCAGAATTGTGATGCTGTGAATTGCTTTCTGGACTATAAAGAGTGTTAAGATACTTAGTATGGTTTTGGTGCTAAGGCCCATTCTAACAAAGAAGATTTTCCTTAAGCCATATGTTATATGATGCTGTACAACAAGTTCATGTGAGCTTTGTATTGCTTAATATAGATGGACTTTAATACAATTCTTTTTGAATGAGAAGACCTGGGTGAGGAAGTTCAATGTTTCAGTCATCTACAAGAGACTGTTTTAAGAGAGCCATTGAACAGTCACATACTCACATACTGTGAGCTGGCTTCCCATTAAACAGAGCTGGAAACCATGTATGAAACTGCAGTAACAGTCACACTTCTTCCACGTAGAAATCCTTCTTATCCAGTGGTTAGATGCGCTAAGTGGAATTGTATACAGGACTATGTGTCACTGGTGAACTTACATTAATTATGTAGAACAGAACACGGTGGGGCTTCAATTATTAATTAATGTTTCCAGAGCACTCTGAGACTCCCTCAGTTGGTTTTAGTTGGAGGTGGTTGTATTAAAACACTGCTTAAAATTTTCACTTCTGAGATGACTTCTTGAAATGCATTCAGTAAATGTCTCAAGTTACTGACATGGAGGTGTGTGTGCACATATGTATATATTCTTACAAATAAAAAAGCAAAAATATAAAGCAGTACTGAAAAATGAATGTGGCAAAGATTCAGCAGGGGTATGTTTGAGCACATGAAAGAATATCACCAGCAGAATGTGAAATAAGGCTGAGTATATAAATATGAGAGTGAACAAGGTCATTGAAATGATGGTCAAAGTAAGTGATATTTAAGAAGCTGAAGTGGAAGATGTTTCATCAGCGAGAAAGTTTATGTATTACCTCTTCTAAAATGTATAACTTCACTTTTTGAGACAGAAGTATCTGTAAATATGGTTGACCTCACACCACAGCACATGAGGAGCATTTGTACAGCCCATTTACGATGTCCAGACCTTCCAATTGCTTCAGTTTTAAAAAATAACCCATGCAAGGGCTATATGTGTATGCCATATGGGCCCTGTCAGTGTGTTATTTCTCCTCCACAACTGCTTGCTGCTTTCCACATCCACAGGTTAACTGTACAGAGCCTTACAACAGCAATTCTACGATAGCGTAGAACAGCGTCACGTGGGAGTTTACATTTGAGTGCCTGTCAATTAGGAAATGTAAATTCCTGTGTTCCTTCATTTGGTGAATAGCCTGCATTTCCTATTCCCTGGTGTGTGACTTTGCTTTTTGTTGAATTAAGATACACGAGCTAGCTCTATTTATTGCCTAAGTAGATAGCTGACTAGTGCAAAAGTCTCGAAGGTGACATGCTGTATGCTTTGCCTGAAGAAACGGAGATTTACTGTGCAAGGATGAACAGCCTCCTGTGTCCTGCCAACTCTGTGCAGCTGTCACTGCTGGAGGGAAGTTAAGGGTTAGAAGAGACGTGGAAGAGGGACGTGATAGCAGCTTCCATGGGGAGCAATCGCAGCCTGATGTGCCTTCCCACCACCGTCTTGCCTGCAGGAGAAGGAGGAGGAAGAGAAAGCCAGCTCTCCATCTCACCTACCCTCTGCAGATGGTATTTAATCGCACCCCTTCCTCATTGTACATTGCGAGCTGCTGCAGGATGAAGTGATGGTAGCAGGTCTTTGCAAAGAAGGGACAGCCTGTATGATCCAACAATTCCATGAAGTTGGCAGGGTCCTCTAGAGACCATCTAGCTGACGAACTCTCCGCTGAAAGCAGGGTCACCTAGATCAAGTTGCCCAGCACCATGTCCAGTCAGGTTTTGAATATCATCAAAGATGGAGGCTCCTCAACTTCTCTGGGCAACCTGTTCCTGTGTTCAACCAATGATAAAGTGTTCAGATGGAAATCCCAGAAAGACTTTTGGTGGGAGGGTTATAGGGTTCATACCTCTGGACTGTGAATAATTGAAGACAGGCCTTAGGAGGCCTTCTAGGACAACCTAGGAGAAGAGGGCCTGCCTCATTAAGGACAGACTCATCAACTGTGTTTAGATTTCCAGTGCTCCCATTGAGAAGCTTCCTCACATCCCTTACCTCCCCAAAACATTACTGAACCTTTTTCACACCAGAGGCTGCTCTGCCCCTGCCACCAACTTACTTTTTTTTTTTTCTCTCTCTCCAAGCATTCCTCAGGCACTGAAATGCAATTTAATTATAAGACCGAGAAATCGTGAGCCAACTCTGCAAATGCATTTTATATGAGTAGGTCCTGACTACTAAGAAGCCCAGGTGGTCTGCTCTTGTTGACTGTCAGTCCTCTCTGTAATTTATCCATTCTGCCAGTCTCTGTTACCATTCACAAACTTTATTAGTCACTAGTTTCATTTCTGGATTATTAATGAACATGTTCAATATTGTCAGGCTTCATATCTCATTAGACAGACTTAATTTAATGATGATTTTCTGTAATTCAGTGAACCTGCTTCAGTATGTATTTGATACCATGAAAATACCTAAAACTGTAAACTGATTTATATAAACTTTAACAAACGTGTGTTATTCTCATATAAATATTCTCATATTCTTTTCAATCTATATCTTCTATCCAGATTAATAACCAGCTAAATGACTCTCTTCAGTCATGAAATCACTTACCCACTTTAAATTTTCCCATGTGAACTTCTCTTTAGGTTGTGCTTATGCTTATGCTTGTGTGTGGCAGCCAAGGTATAACTAAAACAGGAAAAGGTCAAAATAATGAGCCATTTCCACTGGTGAAGCTGATATTTTACTACATGCCTACTACCTGCTGATCTCATCTTTTCAAGTGTTTTGTGATGCTATGGTTGAAGAACACCACATAAAACAAATTGTTTTGAAGCTCAGCCAAATATTGTAGGTCAAGATTCAGGCAGGAAGAAATTTCAATAGTACATCCTTGAAAAATAAATTTATCCATGAACATGGTAGGGAGATACTGTTAGGTAATATTTGGAAGATAGATGCACTGACATCTGAAAAGGAGTGCTGACGGGGGTATGGATTTGGAAGATTTGATTTGCTTATTTAGGCTTTGTTCTTCCTGCAACTTCCCTTCTTCTTTCTGACTTCATTAGGTTGGAAATGGTGGGAAAAAAGAGGGGAGGGTGGGGGGAATCTGTCTTTTTAAAAATAATATCTTGTTAATCACAACCAGCCTGAACTTACTCAGCAAGACATGCCCATTTTCACCGAACAATAATCACAGTAAGACACTTCTGGTTTTGAGCAGACTGACAAGTGCATTAAACAAGATGTGTAATTTTCTTGTAATCATAAAACAGAGAAATATATTGCAACGTCTATTTAAAATAACGTATTAAGTTGTTCAGCAACTGATTGCCAACACATAGACAGTGATGTGTAGAAAGAACCAATAGAGGGTTGGGATGCAGCAGGTAGAATTTATGCAGTACCATCCCCGTGCCACCCTGCTCAGAAGTGCTTACCTTGAGTGAATGCCTTCCCTATTTCAGGTAAAACTTTCTGCATCACTTGGTGTCATGGACCGAGGTTTCCCAATGTGGGGACACATCCTGATGGGGATGAGCCCTGATACAGTATAGTTAAGACAATTTTTATTTTTATTTTTTTTTAATAAATGATAACTAATATGACAAAGCTGGTGCTCAGCTTTTACATGGCAGCTTTGTCCTTACAGCATTTGCTTAAGAGGTGGGTCCCAGGATTACCCAGCCTCAGGGGTATTCACACCTCACAGGTTCCCCCGTAGGATGTACCAGTCATTACGTCTTTATTCAATGTAAGGTGGCCTCTTGTTGAATCAACAGTAAGGAAAAAGGGAGTTTTTTGTGCTCAGAGAATGCACATTAGGGCGTGATTCTCTTGCCTGATGATTATAGTAATGGCAAAGGGTGGAAATACAGCAATCTGCTAATATGTTTTATCCAGTAACTGTTTTATGGAAGAAAATTCAGGAGCAGCCTGGTACCCAGGACAAAGCACCGTTCTCAAGCATCATTTCTCTGCTTATGTCCTGGAAATATTACTGTAACGCTCTAGCCTTAGGAAAAGATTCTGCACTCTGGAGTTTACGCAAATGGAGTTACCTAACAGCAGTCCCGGCTTAGACATCTAAGCTCTAGGAAGGAAAAGGATTGCAGTTATAGCCAGGCCTTACAATTTGCTGTAACTTGCTGTAGGCATTTCAGGATGCAGGGTTTTTCAGTTGTCATTCTGGGTTGTTGTTACCCTGTCTGTGCATTATACAGGAATCCTGCGCTCCCTAACAGATCTCTGGAGCTAGGCAGCTGGGGGCTGGCTTGCAGACCCCCACGGTAAACGTCTCAGTCTTTATCGCATCCAACTTTGAGCTAGTTTTTCTAAATGGATGGTTTATTTTAGTGACTGCTAAGAAACAACTCTAGTCCTGTGTTTTCCCAAGCCTCCTAACCAGGTGTCAGGAAGCAGCAGTGATGCGGCTGGTGCCGACTCACTCGGAGGTGGAGAAAATGTTCACCTAAGCACTTGTCTAAGGGCAAACAAGAATCTTTTTTCTATCCTAACGTGTTGTTCCCCTTCTCCCCGCCCCCTCCCCCCCCCCCCCAATTTGAGTGTAATGGGGCACATCTGCCATATATTGCAGGTTTTTTTGAACTTTGACTCCTTCTGCTTCTCTGCTGAACTTTGGCTGAGGTCACCCCTAGTGGGAGTAGAAGGCTCTGAATGCGAGCTCTGATTTCCATATCTCTTTCAGTGGTTTGTCTACCATAATTGAGTTACAGGCCGAGGTGTGTGACAAAGATCATTACATTTTTGTCACTTTTTTTATGGTATGATAGTCAAAACTAATAAAATGACCAGAAAATGTAAGATAAAAACACCCTGCATTATTTCAATCCAGCAATTGAATTCTATCAATCAAGCTACCCTTTTCTGTCAGAGAAGCAAACCATAGAGCCTTATGTTGTGCCTGTAACATCAACAATAACAAACAAACAAAAACTTAGGGCAGATTGCATTAAAGAGTCTAATCTGTAAAAGAATTGTACTTCAAAAACTTGGAAAATGAACTAGAAAAGAAAAATAAGCCTTACAGCATACGTGTGATAAGAATAGTCTAGACATCGGTGTATGAATATTGAATCGCAAAACCCAAATGAATAACACCATGATAAGATCAAGTAAATTCATGAAACACAAAGCTGCCAAAAAGAATGCGGGTATCTAAGAAAAATAAGAATATGTGTGGAGTACAATTAGAAGACTAGTTCAGTAACAAGCTCCCCTAAGTTTTCCTTTGTGTGTGATCCAGAGACAAAGAAAAAAGGATTAATCTTACTTCCATAATGAAAAATTATGTTTTAGCATAAGAGAGTGTGTTGCTTGAGGAATATAGTAGTAGAAGGGACCTCCTGGGTCACAAACATAGTTTCTGGTATTTCAGGGGCCTTTCCATATGCTGCCTTTTGTGAATCTATCGTGATCCATGTCAAAAGCATTTATTTATTTTCTGTTTCTGCTCTTCCCATTCAGAGGAGTTCTAGAACCTGATTATGGTAAAGAGCTGAGAACCTTCTCCTTTTCAGCCAGAATTTATTAATGGGCAATTTATACCCATGTGTACTTCTACCAATAGTCCTATAGTTTAAATTATCTCTTTCCCCACTGTTGATCCTCTGATATATTCATAGGCAGCAGTCCTAATTCCTCTTCGCTTTTGTCTGCTGGCACTAATCAACACACAAACTTGCAGTCTCCCCTCAGATTGCAGCTTTTCATTCCCCTGCTAATCCCTGAGGCCGTTCTCTGATCCTGATCTGAGGTTCTCCCCCAGATATCCATCGGGGTGGGCACAGCCACAAATAGCTGCATCCTGGAAGAAAAGGACTCACGGGCATCCTGGGCCTTGATATCAACACTTTCCTGTGGGAAATACTTATCCCAATCCTCCCAGGGATGCATTTGCCTTTTTTCCAGGCGACATTGCACTGGTAGCTCCTAATCATTCTCTGATGAACTATTTGTTCTTTTGTTGTTTCAAATTGTGAAATCCCAAACTGACAGCAGAAGCTTTGCTATTAATCCCCAAGGATATTACCTTGCACTTTGGACTATTAAACTTCAGCCAGCTTCTTTTATTTACTCCAGCTCTGTATTATTGATGATTATCATCATGATGTAATGGGTGAATTTTAATTTACGGAGTACTGTAAATTTGTCTATACTCTCCAGCCTATAGTTTCATTGCAAAAAGAGCAGCACAGGGTTTATATATTACAGATGTACTTAGGAAACGTAATTGGGAACCCACTACAGCCAAAAGGCCTTATTATCATCCAGGTAACTCAGAAATAATGGCATCTGAATGCATTTCGCTGGGTGGGAATCTAGTCCTCTTTCATCCTCTCAGGGAAGAAATTCCCCAAGTTTCCAGTATTAAGAAAATGCAAGCTGAACTGCTTTTTTTGTTAATAGAAACAACCAGAACATCTAAGTTTGAGAACCTGGTGTGAACCTATTCTGAACCTCACGTCAGCCCAGGAGGACCTGACAAAAAGGATAGCCAGATCGACTGGTTAATCCTTTCATTAAAATGCCATTCAGGAGATGATAGTTCCTTATATCATTCATCTTGGATGGACTATGATAAGCAGTGTATTTCCTTGGACACAGAAGGAATAAATGAAGCCAGGATTTTATTACTATGAAGTCCTGTGGGAGCAGTTTGTCCAAGATGCTTACAGCTCCTCTGAGTCACTGGCAAAGGTATATCGCTTTAGGGGAGGTGAGATCAGCAGCATCTTTGCCTGATTGCCTGCTCTCCTATGGGACTAGATACCTGGGAGGTAGAGGAATATGAAAGTCAGGAAGCATAAGATTGACATGAGTGTCTTTGAGAAAGTGGGGTGGCTTTTGTGGTAGAGCTGGAGCACAACTTGAGAGAGGCTCGTTCACAGGGACATGGAGAAGAAAAAAATGCCACCCTTCACGTCTCCTGTGGAAGAAAGAAAACTCTGAACGAAATGACCTAAATCAGAGCTAGATGAATTGTCAGTACTCCCTGGGCTTGGAGAAAATAGATCATCCTAAAGGCACTCACAACTACTTCTGCTACCCTGTATTTCTGCAAATCTCATGCCCTGCTCTACAGTTCCAGGTCTTGAATTGTGGGTCTCCTTGCGAGCTATAAAGCTCTGTCCTTTTGCTTTCCCTCGGTGCAGCTTCTTCCTTTAAATCTTCCGGCAGAAATACCATGCTTTGACAAATTCAGAGGTTTCCATAGCTGTGATGAAAGTGGAAAGCTCAGCGACACTCATTCTTCACTGCCTATGTACTTTGTAAACCAATTCCCATTGAGAAAGGGAGACCAGAGTGGGTGCAGAATTTTACTCTGATTTGAAAGCAAGGTAGGAAAGAACAAGAAATGAGGGCCCCTGGCTTTTACCTCTTTAAATTTCCTATCTGGAGCATTAAAAATATCAGTGTTCATTGCTTTATGATTTTTCTTTGCCTCCTCACCTCTTCCCAAGAAGCCTGTTACAAATCTAACCAAACCATAAAGGTATACACTGTCTTCCATAGCATGTCCTTCAATACTTCAAACACTTCCAGAGGCAAGCAAACTCCATTTTCTTCCAAAGGTTTTCAGGATCAGTTACTTGAAATGAAGAAAACAAAAGAACTAATAAAATAGAAAATATATTTGCTTACCCTTGATGTTGTGTTTTTTTTGCTTTCCCGCTTGTGGATTCCCCCGGCCGGTTTAGCAGACCATCAAAAGAGCAGAAATGTTCTGGGGCATGAAGGTGTCCCGCACACAGGCAATGATAAAGCTCTACACCAGAGCTGTGAATGGAGGCAAATTACTGTTGTGATAATCTGATGGATAATTTAGGCAGGGGGAAATGTTGGTTTAAAGTCAGAAACGTATGGCAGCCAACAGTATTTTATAAATGGATTTGTGGGGAAGTCTGGTGTGTTTGAAGAATTCCTGGCTGGCCAGCGTCTCCCTGCAGGGAAACTAGTAAAAGTAGTTTTAGTGTAAAACTTGAGGCAAATGATAGGTTGCTTCTTTTCCTAGCTGGCTAAAGTGAGAGAAGGTATTTTGTTTTTTTCACTGGTCCAGTTTTAACTGTCTCAAACCGTTATTGACAGCAGACCAGAAACATGTCTCTTGAGAAATTCGAAATGAATTTGTTAATTGATCTATAGGATCGGGCAGTATTCACAATGAAGTGAACGTAAGGACTTGTGTAAGAGAAGGAAGTATAAGTAGAATGCCTCCTCAGAGAAGCCTTTTCTAAAAGCATAGCAGATGGGATGAGGACACCAACGAAGTTGTGAGACAGCATGAAAAATGAAAAAGTGCGGAAAGAATGAGGGTTGAGATGTGTGACAAGAAATATTTTTGGCAGAAGTGGTCCAGCTGTACTTACTGAAAGGAAAATGCGACCGTTCTGTTGTTAAAGGCCGCCCCCTTGATACTGCAATGATTTAAAATCAATGAAATGCAACAGGTTTTGTAAAAGATGTGAGCAGATAGACTGCTTTTATTAATTTTCCCTTAATGGGTGTCACTTGCCAATTTATTGTTGCTGCTTCCCAGCAGCCTTTACTGGCTGTGTGCAGGTCCCACAGTTCTGGTTTAAAGTGCTTTCTGTCTGCATCTGTTCCGGAAGGAGGGCAAATAAGCCAAGTCCTGCTTGTGAGTCCAATAGTTATCGTCCAGTAAGAGCTCCTGGCTGTGTAGCATAAGGCAAATATTTGAGGAAGAAAATCATAGGTTTTAAAGGATGGTTGATCCCTGGTCTGCTTAGAAAATGAAGTGTGTATGTCCATTTTGTTCAGATAGAAATATTAAATAAACAGATACCACCTAATGGGCCTCAGTTCCAGCTCCACACCTTGGCCTGCTGTCCCATTTTAGGTTGCCTTTAGGGAAGCTTCCTGGTTTGCATTCTGCTTGGGACTTGTTCTTGGAAAGGTGTAATAGATTTAAGGACTGGACTAGGGACAAGAAAGCAACAAAGCAAGCTACGGCCAAAAAAATGTATTATCTTCCTATTCACAAGGGCACAAAAGGCAGAGAAATAACACACAAACCACTTGGAAAACGGGCAGATTTAGACAGTGGATGGTTTATCAGCCTGTAGTCAGCCTGTAGATTGTGTGGATTACAGAATTCTAGGGAATGCCCTGTGAAAATTGTGTGAAACGTCTTTGGTTTTAGAATAGCTGCATTATAGTAAGTAGTAACTTTGGGTGCCAGCCAAAAGTACTTTTCTCCCAAAATTTCAGCTTTACTTTGACACCGGCAGACGTTCCAGAATTGAAGCCCCTGAGGCTCAGATGCTGTTGTAGACTCTTCTTCGTTTTTATTCTACTCCCGAGTAGAACTTGGTGAATAATGATCAGGCAGATTAAAACTGCTAGCATATTGAACTCCAGACTTCTCTTTGTCTTTAGGACATACCCAGTTACTTAAAGCCAACCCTGTAACAGAACCTTTGTCTCTCCATTTGCAGGTTATTTTCTGATCCATCTGCGTATAGGTTTGAAAAATATCTTCGAATCAACTCCTTAAGCTGTTTTCCTCTATCCTTTTCTTATTTTCCTGGAGGGAAAACTGTTGTTGCTCATTAGAATATTCTTTTTTCATAATGAGCAAAATTATTGATACACGTCATACAGCTTGGGGCTGGGAAGTGTTTGAGGGTTTTTTTTTTTTAGTTTGTTTTCATTCTGCTTCATGCTGGAAATCATTCTACAATATTTCCTCTGGTTGTTAACATCATGCCTTGTGCTGATGGCATGTATTTAAGCAATAGATTCAGTGAGGGGCTTCGATAGTAATGACATCTACCATGTCCACTGTTTATCCAACATTACGTGTCCAACGTTAAATTATTGAGCCAGAATGTATTCCCATTGATTGCTGTGAAGGTTATATGTGTATCAGTAAATCAAAACAAGCTTTAAAAAGATAGAAAATCAATTGATATGAGGAATAGGAAAGACACAGATGTTGAAACCTTTCTCATAACCTTGGCTGTTTTTTATAACTCTAATCTAACTGTTTGAGCTTTGGTGGGTTTTTTTCCAAGTCATTGCTTTGACTGAAAATGACTGATGTGCAAAAAGTGGATGTCTAAGCAGAGCAACAGCACACCTCGATAATAAACTTGTGAGCAACTTTTGATGGAAATAAAATGCTGATTTCTATTCATTAACTTGCTGAAATGCAATTTTCAGAGCAAGCATTTTGCGATGTGTTATGTGTCATATTTCCAAAAACAGCTAACGTCAATGGTGGTGGCATTTCCTTCCTGAGACATGCACTTTCATATATATAAAAGTTTCTAAAATCTGCGATTTATAAATAATAATAAAAATACTTAGTAACATTTTACTCTAAATAATATTATTACAGAATTGCTGCCCAAATGCCAACAGATGAATTGCCAGTACAAATGTGCCATTACCAGGAATGGCACCAGGTGTTACTGTGGAGATGGATATGAAACAAGCAGCGATGGAAGAAGCTGCAGAGGTAAGCAAGAAATGCGCTGGAACATTTACACCCGGGTTTCCTAGTGGTTCCCTGGTGGCTGTCAGGGTCAGGGAGCTGGCGGTGGCACAGCTCTTTCCTCACCCCATCTTCGAGGATGTTCATCAGGAATGAGCGTGGCCATGTGTGCAGGCAGGGGGAAAGAACCCCACTTTGAAACTAGAGTCAGGGCCTCCCTGCTGATCCTTTGGTGCTTCCGTGCCCCAGCGGTAGCTATTGCCAAGTTACTGGGAGGAAAGCGTCCCCAGACTGGAGAAGGTGAGGAGTGGTTCCCACCGCTCAGACAAGCTTACAGCTCGTTCTGGGGGCTGCTCTCCAGACCTCACTGCCAGGAGACCCTGTAAAACTTGCAGCATTTTGCCTTGTGCCCATAAAGTCACACCTAGATTAGAATTTGATAAATGAACGCTCCCAGATCATATGACTTAGCTGGGAATGTTATTTCGGCGTAATTAATTGTAGACTGAAATTGGTGTTCTTTTCCATTTTTTAAATATATGACTTCTTAATTCTCTATCCAGGTATTTGTTTCTTGTTTTATTTTTTCTCTTTTTATAAGCAGATTGGAGTTCTGTTGCCTTATGTATGTGCTCATTACCAATCACTCCTCTCTCCAAGTAATAGTGCTAAGCCAGATTCTTCATAAATATAATTTATTATAAGTTCTTTTGCTCTATGGTTGTCATGTTTTGTGATTGAAAATATATCTGAGGAAATAATTTCAACAGCAGTTTTTTAAAATGTCAATTTATTACTTAAACCCTCAACCACTGTTGAATAGCATGCCTTGATTTTATGGTATTATTCCTATATACCCTAGTTGGGAAAATTGTTCTTTATATCTATTAGAGAAATATATAGGTTTTGATGTAGTGGATGATGGTTTAATGTAGAAGTTGTGACAGTTCATTTAAGGAACTATAAGACATTGCCAGCATAAATAGGTTGAGAAGGATAATCAATTATTTCCTCTCTTGAAATGTTGCTTCATACATCGACCCTGATAACCAGTGGTCTCTAGTACTAACAAAAACCCAAATGTCTCCCTAATATGATGTAGTCATTGGATACTACTTGAACAAATAAAGGTTTCATCTTTCAGAATTAATAGCTGTTAAACATGAAAGCTCCTGGCCTTTTGTTTGATTACTGGAGTAATTTCAACAGCCAATATCCATGATAAGGTCATGGCTTGAGAAGGGGGAGAACATAAAGCATCATACCATAATGACTTAATGACTTAAGCTTTTCTCTTAGAATTCTGATTTTTTGTTTAATTTGTTTTGTTTCTAATCCTTAAACAAGATCTCATTGATGTCCCTTTAGATTTGAATGAATGTGATACATATGGAAGCTGTAGCCAGATGTGCATAAATACAGACGGATCATACACTTGCAGCTGTGTGGAGGGTTATGTACTTCAGTCTGATGACAAATCCTGCAAGGCCAAAAATGGTAAGTTTTAACATCTTTTCACCTTAATGAAAATATTTTGTATTTTGATCCTATCTACGGGATACATATGAAGATAGACAGAGATGAACATAGAAGAGATGGACTTCCCTTCCCTCTACTGCAAAGAACTACACAACAACCCTAGGAAAACTTTTCACATATTACAACGATACTCCAAAGGAAATATTAGAAGTTATTAGATGGTTATTATTAATTAAAGTGAAATACTCAATTCAACCAAGACTAGAACAGTTGCGACTTTTCCTCTTTATAAATAAATCAAAGATTTTCCTCACAAAAACAAAATAGGCTGTTTACTCTGGGAAGACAGGGGAGATATTGAAAAGACAGAGGAAATGATCGTGAAGTAATTGTACACCCTTAGGATATTAAAAGACATGAGGTTGCTTTGTCCTTGCAATATCCTAAAAGGTGAATTTTGTGATATACATATTCACGCTAGGCCTTTTGTTGTTAGTGCATGTTTTCAATAGTAATAGTGAATTGGGTATTTGAGGAAATTAATGAATTGTGGTTAATGAAGTGATACTGTATACAGTATTTTCTTACTCAACATAGTGAATTAATTTTATATTAAAACTCCCCAAAAGTTCCTTAAGCAATTATTCAACATCCACAATGGTTCAACACCCAAGTTTAAAGGCATGTTTGTTACATATTTCTTGAGTCTTCCTTTTTGTAGTTACTTTGCTATCAGAAAATAGGAAGCTCTAGTGGTTTTTTTGAGGCTTTTTCATGTAAAGAGCATTGCTAAGTATGTTCTGACTTGAGCACCAGTAAGAGTTACAGATTTTTTTGCTGGTTGTACCAAGTTTTATATTGATCCACACAACATTGCTAAGCAATTTTTTTAAAAAATCCACAGCGAAGTGTTGTGAGATAAGAAAGTCCATACAAAGGAAAAACATTTTAATATTTTTCTTCCTCCACTACATGAAAATCAATAACACAATTCTAGACCAGGAAATCCTCATGGTGCCAGTACTGGGCTTGAGATGAGCTTTTTAAATTCCCTTCTTAGACCCAGCAGACTGTGGAACAGCCGAGCGCTGTAGTGAGCTGTCAGGGTCTTGGTGGTATTGATGAAATGAATCAGATTAACAAGGGAGAACTGCTCTTCTGTCTTTCTTAATACTTCATCATGTTTATTTTACAGTAGTTTTCATATTTTCTGTTATTTTCAGAAGGGAATCACTAGTCATTAGTCAGAGAAGTCACAGCAGGACAGTACAAATCAACATCACGGTGCTGCAAAGAAATGAGTGCTGCTCATTATATTGGGTTTTTTTGTGCAAACACAACTTTTCCTTGAATTAATTCTGGATTAAGTTATCAATATGTTGGATCTTTGGGTCAAATGCATCGTAGGGCACAGAGGTCAGAAAGGTGCCTGGCACAGTCATGAAGGTGCCTTTATCGCAGAGCTCTGCAAGAGCTGCAATGACTTGTAATCACTTATGTTGCTTCACTGGGCCCGACTTCCAGGGTGGAAAATAGTGAAGTTTCCATGTATCGGCAGGTTGCTTTCCTACACCCTTACCATTACATTCATCACTTCACCCATCATACAAGCTGCTTTTCACGAATTTCTGCCTTGTAGGATAAGGTTCGAGAAGGGACAAAAGTAAAGTGTGGCCCTGCACAAATAAACGGGTGAAAAGTATCTAAAATGTGTAAATGGATCACAAGTCAAAAATGACTCCATGTCATCTGGTTGCTCAGGGGAAGAGGTACTACGCTGGTACATATAAGTAGGATTATTACTTCCAAGACATAGGAATCCTGCTACTTATTCAGTGCTGGGAAGGCTTCAGCTGGGATATGACATCCAGCGAGGGGCATCACACAAGCCTGCTGTGGATCAGTAGAACAGGATCCAAGAAAAAAAGGTGTCTAAGGGAAAAAAAAAAAAGAGCATTTAGAAAAAATATCAACTTTTTTTTTTTCCTTAAAATGCCTAAAGAAAATAAGGATGGAAAGAGCAAGCTATCCGCTTTGTCTACGTTTGACAAAAGTAGTTGTCAAATAGATAAAGAAAATGAGCTAAGGAATATTCTGCTCTGTGTGTAAAAGCTATGAAAGATAAGAAGCAGCAGTAGAGGTTTAGGTTAGGTTAGGCATTATGTAAAGCTTTCAGTGTTAATAACAGCAGATCTGCTAAGAATATGAATTGCCGTCCACGTTGAGATCTTAGATACGGCACAGTACGCAACACCAAACTATCAGCCCCTTGCCACATTTTATAGTTCCCTCTGTAAATTGAGTGGGAGGTTGCTGAATATTTATGAGTAGAGAACTGGGGGACGTGGTTGAGGCCCCAGTTACCAAAGGTGCCAAGCAGGTGACCTGGGTTTGTGAGCGCAGGTCTGGAGGAGCCCTGCCTTGGTGCAGGGGATGGGAGCAGGGGCCACTGAAGATTACGTAGCATCATAGAATGGTTTGGGTTGGAAGGGACCTTTAGAGGGCACCTAGTCCAACCCCCCTGCAGGGAGCAGGGACATCTTCAACCAGATCAGGTTGCTCACAGCCCCGTCCAACCTGGCCTTGAATGTTTCCAGGGATGGGGCCTCCACCACCTCTCTGGGCAACCCCTGCCAGGGTTTCACCACCCTCACTGGAAAGAATTTCTTCCTTAGATCCAGCCTAAACCTACCCTGCTTCAGTTTAAAACCATCACCCCTTGTCCTGTCCCAGCTGGCCCTACTAAAAAGATTGTCCCCATCTTTCCCATAGGCCCCTTTTAAGCCCTGAACAGCTGCAATCAGGTCTCCCCGCAGCCTTCTCTTCTCCAGGCTGAACAAGCCCAACTCTCTCAGCCTGGCCTCATAGCAGAGGAGCTCCAGCCCTCGGATCATTTTTGTAGCCCTCCTCTGGACCCGCTTCAACAGGTCCATGTCCTTCTTGTGCTGAGGGCTCCAGGTGAGGTCTCACCAGAGCAGAGCAGAGGGGCAGAATCACCTCCCTCGACCTGCTGGCCACTCTTCTCTTGATGCAGCCCAGGGTAGGGTTGGCCTTCTGGGCTGCCAGCGCACATTGCCAGCTCATGTCCAGCTTTCCATCCATCAGTACCCCCAAGTCCCTCTTGGCAGGGCTGCTCTGTGCACCTCTCAGACCAATTTATCAGGTCCCTAGGAAAAAACCACACGTGTTGGTCCTATAGGCAGGGCAGGCCTTCAATATGTTTCCAAGGTGTTTGGATGATCGCCTGCCAAAGCCGTGGCTCATGCACGGCTTCTAGATAAAGCCCCAGCAGCAAGAGAGGATCATCCGCGCGCTTACAAACGGCACAGAGATGCCCTTGATCTGGGACTGTGCCAGTGAAATTAGAAAAAAAAGGAGGGTCCAGCATAGAAGCAAAATGACGTGCAAAATATTTGTGGCATTTGTTGGGAAATAGGGGCTATGAACCCACGCAGGGTGTAGACATCTCCAATAAAGTCGCTCTGTTATATTGGATTTTGATGGCTCAAAAGCCACCGGTCCCCAATTTCAGGACGTCGGTACTGCGAAGTGATGTGTGTTCAACGTGCATGCGAAGCCCGAAAAAAATTTACTGTTGCTCTCTCATTAAAACGAAATTAGCCGTCGGCCTTGCCCACAGAGGACTCGTACAGAGCTGTCTCCCTCTGCTGGCACCAGAGCCAGAGCAACTCACGGCTCCAGAGCGAAAAAATAAAATGGGGAAAACTTCTTAAATAAACCCCAAACCAGCATCCAGCTCGTGGCAATGACATGGCCCTCCACGGCCACATTAAGGTGGGATGTATTTTGCGCTTACGTTCACTTCCATGGCATCATCATCCCCCTCTTGACATCACGCCCTCGGTGCAAAGGTGGATGAAAAAAGATTTTAATGATGCTCTAAGGCACAAACTGGTAAGCAGGCAGGGACCAATTTGGCACCTTTAGGTCATTTTCCCGCTCAGGATGCGGGATGATCATCCAAGGATCATCCTCAGACGATCATCCAAGGATGTTTGGCCACCACCTCCATCCCAGGACTGCCAAATATCTCCACTATGTTTACAGCAAAACCTAAAAACGTTATCTTTCAAACCAAAGCTGGACCTAACGCCTGATTGAAAAGAAAAAGAAACAACCAAACAGATGCGCTTGCAACTTTATAAAGCGCTGATGCCAGCACAAATGGAAAAAGCAAGAGGTGGAAGAGCTGAGATGGTTTTTTGTACCCCATGGCATGCAAAAGTGGGAGGGAGACCTTCCTTGGGTCTCATCAGGCTTTCTTGAAGAGCAGGAGAAGTCGTGAAGGCCATCTTCTCCCACAGTGACAGCATCAGGGAAAACAAGTCCTCACGGCTCTTACCCGAGCTGCTTTCCCTTGTTTTCACAGATGGGAAATGAAGGCACAGCTTGCCCCAAAACAGCCTGGAAACAACAGCACGGACACCCAATGGCAAAGAGCTGAGGGATCTGCCATGGGTTCCCCAGGACCTGGGGGATGGCCACTTCACCACGTGCAGATGCGCAAAGCCTGGACCCTAATGAAGATTTCCTTCCACATCATTAGAAAGTGTTTTGCCTCCCCCTGTCCAGCCCAAAATAATCACGTTAAGAATGTATGTGATCAGAGGACCATAAAAGACTGCATGGCCGCAGCCAGGGCCAAGGAAAGGAAGAAATGAAATGCATGATTGCAACAGCAGAGCAATTACCTCGCATTCTGGGTCCTTTCGAAATCAATATTAAGCCGCTAAAACTGATTAGGCCAAGTCTGGTGGTGCCCCCGAAGAAGCGACACAAATTAGAAAAGGGGTGGGGTCATTGCTCCTCTCCCTGGCCCCAACAGAGTCAACCACAACCCCTCCCCAAGTGAGAGCCAACATCGAGAGAGCCCGACCGCATGCCACCGGCTGGGCGAGGGTCTGGGGGAGGAAGGAAAGCAGAGTGTGGAGAAGAAGACAGCGAGATGGTTATAATTTATATTCTCCTGCCTATACTTTATGGCTTTCTTAATTCGGCTCCTGCTACTATTAATGTAGTTAATGTTGAGATTATATCTATTTTCTGGCGTCAGGCAGTGATTTATTCAAGCCATTTTTCCGGTGCCGGCTCCCACGCTGTTAAATCAAGCGACTTGCCAATTAAGTGCTGACTGGGGAAGTGGATGCAATCTTAACAGATATCTAACCGCAAATTAAACCGGGTGTTTCTTACGCCTTGCGGTGTACAAGGCCAAACCGCTGAACCTTGCTGAGCTGGGAAAAAAAAGAAAATAAAAACAACCCCCAAAACAAAGGGAAAAAAAAAAATCGCTAACTTGCAGAAGAAAAGAAACAAGTTGCCTTTCCCCATGGCATGGTGCTCATCACCCAAACCTTGGGTGCCAGCTACTTTCTGGACTCAAGCTCAAGACAACCACAACCCAACTGTGAAAACCAGGCAAAAGAGAGAAGCACAGGATGGAGAATTCAAGGATGGGTTTGGAAAAAGCTGTTCTGCAGAGCAAAGATAGAGCAGGAGCTCTCTGACACACCAGCAAACTCCGGGTCTCCCAGGGTTCATGCGAGACCAAGTCATCTCAGGCTTGCAGCGAGTCCAACCACCTGCCTTATTTTTTATATGAAATCTCACATACCCCTGGACATCCTGGTGCTTCAAGATATGATGTGCCACGCTTGGCAACAGCAATGCCCAGAGGTCTTGAGGAGCGAACACATAACCACAGAACAGCTGAGGTTGGAAGGAACCTCTCGGAGTCATCTGGTCCAACCCGTTCCTCAAGAAGGGCCACCCAGAGCTGGTAGCCCAGCATTGTGTCTAGACGGGGTTTTTTAATATCTCTAAGGAGGAAGACTTGGGAGGTTGTAGGGCTCCCCAGCACCTTGGTGGGACTGACCGGCCTACATGACCTGCCTAGGGCTTGGCCGCACCAGGACACATCATCACCTACTCACATTTACCTCGTTCTTCCCCCAAAACACAGCTCCCCATGCAAGGGTGGGGTGGACCAAAATGCCCATTGCAGATCCTAAAGCATCTTCATCGGCATCCAAACGCAGTCATGGTCTTTAAGGAGGACACAGCACGGTGCAGAGGAGCATGGCCAAGAGGATCCCCTTGTGGTAGGTGCCCACCAAGAACCATAGAAATGGCTCAAAACCTGCTCTCCTGCTCTCCTGAAGAAGCAACGACAGCTCTGCTGCTTCCCAGCCTGCGACGCGACCATTAACAATCCTTCCCTGCATCTATTATTTGCCTCGAGAGCTGTAATGAAAAGCAATACACGAAACTAAGCGCTATTATTAATAATTGTGAAGAGTTGTTGTGATAACGGCTCATGATAAGTGGCGAACAGTTTTATGTTCCTTGAATATTGAGCAGGCATTAAAAAAAAAAAAAAAATAAAAGGGGAGGAGGAAGCCAATACATACGTATAGAGCAGTATAGATATACCAAAGATCCCCAGGCTTAGGTTGTACCTGTGGCCAGGAATTAAATCAAAGGACAAGAGCAAACAGGTAAGATGCAGCGAAGTGTCCTGACAGGCAAAAAGCAACCTATGGGGAGAACGGGAGCAATTCCTGCCAGCTGCTGAAATTCAATCTAAGGGAAACACCATCCAGAGCTGCCATCATAAATACTCCATCAACAAGGACAAATGACTTCGCAAGCCTCCATCGTAATAAAAGGATCGTGTTCCTGGGTGGCACAAACGCGAGCGACTGCCTGGCTTTGCAATACTAAAGGAAAAATCTCCTGCTTGCTACCTTGCTTTTGGAAGCCCAAGTCGGTTCCCTGCCGTAACGAGATAAACCACACCAGCAGAACGTAAACCTACTGGTACAGTATTTACCATCGTCGCAAGAGACTAAAATATTTGGCAACGCACACTGGCAGCCCAGAAAGCCAACCCTATCCTGGGCTGCATCCCCAGCAGTGTGGCCAGTGGGTTGAGGGGGGGAGATTCTGCCCCTCTGCTCCGCTGGCCTGAGACCCCCCTGGAACCCTGCGTCCAGCTCAGGGGTCCCCAGCCCAGGACAGACAGGGACCTGTTGGAGCGGGGCCAGAGGAGGCCACGGGAATGGTCTGACGACTGGGACAGCTCTGCTATGGGGAAAGGCTGGGAGGGTTGGGGTAGTTCAGCCTGCAGAGGAGAAGGCTCTGGGAAGACCTTCTTGAAGCCTTTCAATATATTAAGGGGCTGATAAGAAAGATGGAGACTTTTTACCAGGGTCTGTAGTGACAGGACGAGGGGCAACAGTTTTAAACTGAAAGAGGGTCGGTTTGGAAGACAATTTTTCCATTGAGGGTGGTGAGACACTGGACCAGGTTGCCCAGAGAAGCTGTGGATGTCCCATCCCTGGACATGTCCAAGGTCAGGTTGGCCTTGGCTTTGAACAACCTGATCTGGTTGAAGATGTTCTTGCCCATGGCAGGGGGGTTGGACTGGAGGCTCTTCAAAGGTCCCTTCCAACCCAACCCATTCCATGATTTGATGATTCTATAATTTTACAAAGCAATTAAAAATCCTAAAGTGATTGAAGCTCACAGAGGGGACTTCAAGAGGATCTGGGGAAGTTGGTCCCCAACTTCTGTCAGTCTTTGGTAGAAGCTGACCACCTTGCTCCAAAACTCCAGGTGCGTGCCGTGTGCCGCGTGATCGTCCACCGCAAATTAAGTCCTCAAATCCCAACAACGACTACTTCAAGCAGGACTTCAGAAACTCCTTTTCAATCTTCCTATTAAAGGAATACACATTTATCTTCAGCAATAGGTACCCAACAACCTGATGAGCATATTACTCTAGGAGTTTGCATAAGAAAGGCGAAATTATTTGAATTTAGCAGACAAAAATCCACTTGCACAAAGGCATTATGGCAAAGGCATTTGCGGTCACCTTCACTGCAGCGGTCTCAATCATGCCGCAACAAATTGGTAAGATTAGCTATTAAATACTCGGGGAAATTGGGCTGGCAAGTTTGAAATATGCAAGTAGTCTAAAAATCTATTGATTATTGCAAAGGTAGTTTACTACCACCCTTAAAACTGGCCTAAAAGTGGTATTTAAAGCAGTGTTTAATTATGTACGTTGGCTACATGGCAGCGTGCGCAGCAGCAGAGTTTTAGTTCTTTTTTTTCCGATTTGAAGGTTCTTTTTGGCCACATCATCACTTATTTTCGGGGAAGTCCACCAAGGGTTAAGTGCTGTGCAAAGCACAACACAAAGAAGAATGTCTCTGCCCCAAGAGATACAACATCGTAACTCACCCGTCACACCAGGTTCTCGGCCAAATACTCAGCTCCATTGACAATGTATTTTAAATCACATATTAGCATTGATCCAATTAATGCAGCTCTTGCTAAACCAGATGATTTCTGAGTCTCCTCCTGGCCATCATGTATTCTTGTTGCATTTAAAAGGAGCAGAGAACTTGAGGCCAATCTGAGCTTTCCCCTCTTCTCATCTTGAAGGCACTGTGCAACCAGCAGCTGGTTTCTTCCCCACCGATTAATACTTTTCATCTTTCCTGCCCCGCTGCTTAACCCCAAAATTTGACAACACTCAACTGTTGCATGTGGGGATGCTCCCTAACGTCTGAATGTTTTAGTTCCTTTCAAATCCCATCAGGACATCTGGGGATTGGGGGTAATAGTTTTGAACTGAAGCAGGGTAGGTTTAGACTGGATCCAAGGAAGAAACTCTTTACAATGAGGGTGGTGAAACACTGGAACGGGTTGCCCAGAGAGGTAGTGGAGGCCCCATCCCTGGAAACATTCAAGACTGGGTTGGACGGGGCTGTGAGCAACCTGATCTGGTTCAAGGTGTCCCTGCTCACTGCAGGGGCGTTGGACTAGATGACCTCTAGGGGACCCCTCCAACCCAAACCATTCTAGGATTCTATGATTCTATGATCCTGCATCTGCTTTTGTCCTGCTCTCCAAAGCCTCGGGACAGGCAGCCTGAGGAAGTTTGCTCTGGTCTTTCAGGGCAAGTGGCATATGGACATCACAGACTCACGTCCTTCTAGTGAGGAGATGCCAGGAGGAGCATGGCAAGGAGCTTGCACTCCAAAGGGCTCAACAGGAGACTGCAGGGATGGAAAGGTCCAAGAATGGGAAGGAAAAGCTCCTGAAAAATCCAACGGGCTCATCTAGGGATGGGCAACATCCCCAGCCTACAGCCCAACCACCACCAGCTTGCAACCGAGCCCACAGTGGCACCTAAGAAATTTTCTGAAGGCTTGTTTAACCCCATCCCTACAAGGATATGCTTCAACACCTCTGTCCCATGTTGAAGCAACGCTTTGTGAGTTGACTGAGACGACTACATGTAGAGCTTTGCCATGAGAATACCCATCGTCCGTAGGATGCCCCAAGCGACAGCTAATGGGACCCTTCTACCATTTCTATTTACACCGGTCAGGCTTTGTTCCCCTTCTCCCTCTTCTCATATCTCTTTTCTCATTCTTCGCGACACATGTAAATGGGTCCTTTGAGTTCAGGCAATACCCAAGGACCCAATGGTGGGAGAAGCCCAGGACATGTCGTCTTTGAATGGTGCAGGGCCAAACCAGCCCCATTTATCCCGGTTGTCGTTCCCCAGCTCCGTCATGGCTGAAGAATCAGAGGAAGAGACCTACGTGTCTCCTAACAACAACAAAAAAAATAAAATACAAAATCCTTTGAAACCAGCTCCAAATTAAGAGCTGCATCGAGGCTGTCAAGCCCCTGCTAGCTGAGTCTACAGCACCTTCTGTGCGAAAAGGGAGCTTAGCCCATTTATTAGAATGATGAAAGCAAAGGGATCTAAAAATTGCACTCCTTCATTAATGAGCAGCCGAAGGGATCGGTAAGCATAATTTCAGAGGCTAGTAATATTTTATATAATCGCCGAGTGGTTTAAATTGAAAACCCCCAACTGAATCAATATTTACCGCATTGAAACGAAATGAATAGTAATAAGTCACTAAGCTCCCTGTCCTGTTTCATAAAATAAAAAATTATAAAAATGAGCACAGGCGCAGAGCGACTATCACATTAACTTTTACGGCACTTGGGGAGTCATAACCGACTGTTCTCATAAAATAAAATTTTAAAAAACCTGCCGGAGGAAGCCTTGCTTCAGCATCGCCAACAGAAAAAAAAAAAAAAAAAAAAAAGCAAAATAGGAGCCGAGAGTTTCACAAACGCAGGCAAAAAGTCTCCCAGCAGCCCAAAGCCCTGATCCCTGGGCGGGCAGCGCACTCTCAGCTTCTTGACGAAATGCTTCTTACCCAATTTCACGTGGAGGCTCTGCCAAGAAACCTTCCCGGCCAGACCCCAGCCTCTGGAGCGTTTTGAGTAATGCAATGCCATGGGTAGCTCTGGATACGGCCACTGTAAACCCTGCAACTTTGATACAGGACGCTTGGATCCACATAGAAATGCTACGTTTCAACCCTTCCAAGGAGAAAAACATCCGCCCATGAGCTTACGTTGTGGAGAACCAAGGTGAGGTTGGCCTCACCAAGGTGAGGTTGGCTTTGAGCAACCTAATCTAGTGGTAGATGTCCCTGTCCATGGCAGAAGGGTTGGTCTAGATGATCTTCAGAGGTCCCTTCCAACCCAAACCCTCCTAAGATTTGATGATTCTAAGCTCCTGAAGAACATTTTAGTGGTCGATCCCACCGATCGCAGAAACCCTGGCTTCCCACCACCACCTCCATCACCAAAAACCTCCTTGTTCAGAGCAAGCCATGTGCAATGCTCAAGTGCAGAAAAGAAGAACCCCAATACAAAAATAATCCCTCCTGGAGAAAGGTCCAAGATGGGGGTGGTTAAGCGCTCAGAAGCAACCTGGACACACATTTTATTTTTTCAAGCAGCTTTTTCTTTACCTCTCAAGGCTGTGCTTCTTTTTTGAAGCCCCTTCAGCTGCTCGCCTGAATTCCTGTCCCTCTTGTTCATGCTTAGAAGGAAATTTCAGCTTTGCCAAGTATTAACAAAAATGGCAGAAGGAGATTTTTACCTAATATAAGAATAAAACTGCAACTTTTTAGCTCACTTCACCAAAGCCATCGCCCTGTCCCACGCAGTTTTTTTTACACGGATGGAAAAAAAACCCAACCCATTCGTGTCTTTGGACTTCCACGCTGGAGCTTCCCAGCATCTTCCCATCTCTTCCACCGGACCAAGAGCACATGTCCACGCTCCGATTCCCACTACAGCAGTGCCGAGCCCTGTTTCAGGCTGAAACAAGGTTATTTTAGGTGCTGAAGAGACTGGGAATTTGTTAGGAGGGAACAGGAAAATGTTCCCGCTGTCTCATTCATGAACGCAACTCCCACAAAGAAAGTTCCTTCCCGTGCCAAAAATAATGTTTCCCCTTTGCTCCCTTTTATTCTTGCATTTAAAAAGGAATTTAAAGCAAGCAGAGGTGCTGCCTTCTGCACCCCCTGCTCCTCCTTACCGAGTCATAAAACCTTCTTCCATATAAAATATCCCAAACTGGAACAGCTTTGGTGTTTCCCCAGGGATCTGTCCCTCACCATCTCCGTTCATACCCTCCTTTCCGTGCCAGAGAACGGCAGCAATGCCTACGGCAGCACCGATCTGAATTCGCTACTGATAATTCAAGCAGCAATTATTAAATCCTGCTCTGTTTGGGGGGGATTAAAGGAAATTATTTGCAATCAAAACATATTTCGGCTTGGAAAACCGTTGAGGCTCGCGGACAGGTGGCTGCAGCACTTGTGCCAAGTTCGGGAACCCCTCTGCCCTTTTCTTCCCACTTTCCCAGCTTTAACAGCTGTGACCTCTCAGACCTCCCCGTATCCTTCTGCAAATCCTCCTTCCATGCAAGCCTGGTGGGCAGATGCTGCGGTGCCCGGCCGCCACCCGGGGATGGACGGATGGACGGACGGGGAGCGGGGAAGCTGCCGGGCGCAGATGGTCGGCTTCACCGTGAGCCCCCGCCGAAGGGGCACCCGTGCCAAGGGCGGGCGCGAATCCGGCCTCGCACTGAAACCCATCTCTGCTGCACACGGGGGTGCCAGGATCCGGCCCAGGGCAGAGCCACGGAGAGGATGCTCCTGCCTGGCAGCAGGCAAGAAGCTTTGCAAAGCTGAAGCTTCACCCAAAGCAAGAAGGGAACACATGCAGAGGATAAAGGGTGACCAAGCCCTGGACCAGGCTGTCCACGGCGGCTGTGGAGTCTCCTTCTCTGGAGATAGTCAAAGCCCACCTGGACNNTGGGTGAGCCTGCTTGAGCAGGGGGGTTGGGCTGGGTGAACTCCCAAGGTCCCTTCCAACCCCTTCCATGCTGTGATTCTGTGATAAAGCCAGAAACGATTTCCCCAACTTGATGTTACAGCAGCAGCCAAGTTAAAAGAAATCAATTTAGAAGTTCCTCGCAGCGGTTAGAGACATCCAAAGCACCTCTGACGAGTCCTTGCATCACTTCTGCTCAGTAAAGATCATCCAATATGAAAACCACAGACCCACTAACAAAAAAAAAAAAAAACCAAAAAAAAACCAAACAGAGGTTTAGAGGAAATGCCCCAGCTTTGTCCCAGGGCAACCTCCACCAACGAATCTGGGTGTAGAAAGAGGAAACGGTAGTGCTCTGCTGCGGAGAGATTAACCCTGGCAGGAGCGGTAAAACTCAGTCCTAAACGAGCTAATTCTGATTATTTCAAAGGCAGCAGAAGGAAATAAATGCCCAGGGATGGAGAAAGCTGATGATGTAGGTCTTGGGTGTATGGTAAGGTATGAATATAACTTATTATTTAGGTATTTGTTGCCATATCGAGTATAACATATACTTAAACTCAACTGGAAATACTTATTAGCTCAGCCCAAGGGCAAAACACGCTTGACCTAACCCGGGAGAGA
>BOSO01009551.1:0-15023 GCA_018403395.1 Gorsachius goisagi | reverse complement strand
GATATTCAAAGCCCACCTGGACGAAGTCCTGTGTAACATGCTCTAGGAGAACCTGCTTTAGCAGGGGGGTTGGACTAGATGATCTCCTGAGGTCCCTTCCAATCCTTGTGATTCTGTGGTTCTGTGATTCTGTGATTCTATTTGCTAACTCTCTTCTCAATCTCTTCCACGCACAGAATGACCACATTGACATATGGCTGTATATATGATATATGTATCATCTAGGGTTAAACCAATTTATGATGAAGCAGACATTCAGCACTCCCCAGGGTAAGTTGAATGGGCAGGGTTACCCTGGGAGAAGGAGTCCCTCTTTCCTTCACAAGTGCTTCAGGGAGTGATTTTAATGAGCAATGGTGATAGTGCAATAAATAAGAAACAGTTACCTATAGATGAGACTCAGGTTAATGTTTCATTTTCCTGCATATCTTTACCTGTGGCTGCACCACTCAAGGCATACCTGTGGCCCTGAAGTCCTTTATAACCTCCTTGATAAGAAAGGAGCATGATCCAACATCTTGTGTGCATCTGAAAGCCCAGACACTGTAAAGAGTACAGAGGGAAGCCTTTCCTCTGACTTATAGTCCGCGTGGCTGCTGATCTCCAG
Source organism: Gorsachius goisagi (assembly GCA_018403395.1). Lineage (NCBI taxonomy): Eukaryota > Metazoa > Chordata > Aves > Pelecaniformes > Ardeidae > Gorsachius > Gorsachius goisagi. The sequence continues at coordinate 14,416 of BOSO01009551.1, read as the reverse complement.
CCTGTGGCTAAAGGCAGAGGGTGCAGAAGGAAAAGAGCTCTGTGCGATTCGCCTGCTGTGGGCTCTCACACTTTATCTGACAGGATGAACTAAGAACCTTCCCGTGCCTCAGTTTCTACATCTGTCCCTGGAGTTCAGCAACACCAACTTCATTACCACTAACCCTTTGAGATCCCTGGATAAAAGGTTCCATCAAAGGGCACAATTATGTTATTAAATGGTAACTGCGCTGCCTAGATTATTATTAATAATACTAACACTTATCTCTTGCAAAGGAGGTTTACTTTAGAGCAACATTTTTGATCTGCTAGATGTAATTACTAAACAAGATCCTGCATGTCCTCATTCCCCCAAACTGGCCTTCTTCCTGCAAGGATGCAATCTAATTTCAGGCATAATTCCCCTGAAGGGGAGCAGGGGGAGTCAAACCAGTGCAAGGAGTAACAGCAGAATTAGTCTGAGAAATCCTGCTTACATGAAGAAGGTCCACATTGTCCTGTGTTTGCTGGTCATCAACCCATCTGGACACAAGCTGGGGGTTTCAAGCCAGAGGCCGAGACCTTAAATCAGTACTTAACATGTATGAAGCAAACATGGAAGTGTTCATACCACGGGGCCAGATTGTCCACATACCCTTCTCACCTTATTTCCTTACTGGGCAGGGTATTGTAGCTCCCTTAGCTTTCCACTGATCATCAGACCTTGCTTTCCTCACTCCCAGCCACAGCCTGTCCTTGCCATACTGTAGGCCTGAGCTGTGAGTTGTGTTTGGGGCAGGCTGCAGAAGAAGCCCCACACTGTTGGGCATCAGTCCCACCCTGGAAGCTATTCGGAATAAAGAAACCAAAACCAAACAGGTTTAAAGATGGTTGCAACACTCTCTCACACGGAAAAGTCATGTTCTCCGTGCATAGATAAACAAGGTTGAGGAATTTGCTAGTCACTGCTTAACATTGTTTATTTGGGAGGGCTTCACACCCCATCATACTCACATCAATGGCCCTGGTAGAGGTTTGCATCATGAGCCCAAAGTCTCTGAGAAGTTCTATGCCTGGTGATAGTTGGTTAATCATAAACAACAAGCGATCTGGCTGTACTGTCTTTTGTCTGTCTCTGGGTGAAGACACAGAGACTGCTTCTCTGTTTTTGTGCTTTGGAAACAAAAAAGGTGAAATGCAGGGGGCTAACGTCAGGAGACCAAGTGCCTTCCCTGCTCGTCAGTATGAGAATGGCGTTTCCATACGGGAGTAAAGCATAAGAATATAAACCATATAAACCATAAGAAGATGTAAAGCAGATGTCTGAAAGTCCCTAGTATATACTGCACAGGTTACTGCAAGGGACACAAGGCAGCTGTCTAGGACAAGAAATGCCAAATGCAGTATCCCTGAGGACACAGCTCACCCCCGTGGCCTAGGAGGTGACAGCTATTTGTGAGTCTGAATAAAACAAATTGGCACTATGACTTCTGAAGGGGGCAGTTTGAATCAGATTGTGTACAGTAAGGTGCTGACAGAGATGATTTCCTCTGGGGTCCTCGGGAGCTGTGGGTGCACAGTGACAAAAGGGCATCCGCTCCCCTGCTCCTCCACTTTTTCACAAGGGGAGGGTGGTGAAGGAAAGGCAGGGCAGCTTCGGCTGGTGCTGTAGTGTGGGAGATCCAGAGCAAAATCCAAGGGGATCTACCTCGCTTTTCCTCAGCTGTCCACTAGCTAGGGCATTGATTGTGTTCCCTCTCAATTTGGGGGAAAATAAAATAATTGGCTTTTTGGCTTGAGGAGATGGGCGCATCCCCTTATAAATAGGACTTTTACATAAGGAGCATTTAATTACCCAAATCAATAACTTAATTTTATAAATCTTGACACAACAGAGCTTATAGCATAAACCTCCTGTAACTACATTTTTTGTTGTTCTCAACAATGCTCTACCCATCTAAAACTGAAATGTTTCACCTCCACACAGTGAGAAGGAAGTTAGCTGAAGTAACAAACATCCTGGCTAACTGGAAAAGATGAGAGGCCACCAGCTCAGGTGGACACTTCTGCTATGACAAAGCTGTATTTTCCAATTTAATATGTTCACCGTGTGTTCAGACAAGAAGCAGAGGTGAGAAATCATTTGTCTATAGTGTTACAGGCTGGAGATGTGTGACTGCATGGGTGAAATTCAGATATGTGAAGGCTGGGGCTTGGAAGCTGACATCTGATTGCACTAAGGTACTCTGCCTCCCAGCTGTCCATCCTGGAGAGCCTTGGGTGTCGTACCTGCCAGACATGTGAGGTTGCCCTTGATCCCTTGAGCAGCTGAAATAGCGCTAGATGCCTACATTTTGGCAGCTGAGTCCAGCCCCTTATTCCCTGTCTCCATGTCCATAAGCCCATATTATGGCCAGGCTCTATTTGTGCTGAATGGGAAGTGGGGAGAGAAAGAACCTGTCACATCCACAGAGGAGGCAAGAAAAGGATGTCCTACATTTTGCTTTTTTCCAAAACATCTGCTTTGATGGTCTCAATGCCAGTGTGCAAATCAACCTCCTGAGAGAAGGCAAAGCCATCTCCCGTCTCTCACGGGAATCCTTGTGCCACTGCCATCGTGCAAGTGTGCTGTTGCATTCCCAACACTAACACGAGAAAGAAGAAGAAATGGGGCTGTTATTCTGTTCTGTATCTGGTAGATACGCCAGAGGTGAGCTGTATTGCATATTTTAAAAGACCCAGTAAGCTGGTACCACCCAAAAACCATATTAGAACTGCAACCTGTAAAACATTGTGCCGGGTCCTATTAACTTATGAAACTAAATCAATTACAAGACCAAAACCAACCCTTTTATGTGCAAAGGTATGTTGTATGCAGAAGGGCTAGTATGGAGGTTGGGTCCCAAGTGGGTAGCACTTAAAAACAAGCATGGAGTGATCTCTGCTTTACTAAAAAAAAAAAAAAAACAAACCCAACCAAGAATATTTTCATTTCTTTCATGTTTTGCTTCCCTGATTTGAAAGGGGAGAGCTGGATAAACATTACAGCCGATCAAATCTCAAACAGTGACACTTGCCAAACCAAAGATGATTGTGTGAGTTCATTACTATTGGTTTCTTTTTTCTTTCCTCAGAGGCAGAGCAGTCACAATGATATATTGTTACTCTCTGGGATAAATAGCTATATTTTACAGATATTAGATACAGGCGGGTTCTAAGCCTTTATGTTTTCAGATCTTGTATGGTAACTCTTGCTCAGTGCTCTGTGGAAAAACAGGGCTGAATTACTCCGAGAGTAACAAGCAGAAGTTTGTGCCAAGGAGATGGGAGTTGGCATTTCTTAGAGAGTTCTACAATACACTTGAGGAAAAGAGGCCTATCCTAGAAATTGATTTCATTTATACTGGCTTGAGAGAAAGACACCTCCAGGAAGATACGCACATGGCAATTTTTCCATCTAAAAATTCCTTTTACAGATTAAATATAAAACAAGAATAAAGCACTGTACAAGTAACATGATACATGATAGAAGAAAAAAATTGCAGCTACAGCGATCAGAATAAAACATTGGGCTGAAGATGGAGCCAACATTGTTCCTGCAAGCGGCAGGCCCTCCACATGCCCTCGCCCACTTGCCTCCATGCCAGGTTGCCCCACGCTGGCCATCGGTCCACCCAGCAAAAATAATGACAAAAAAAGTTTCGTTTTCAGCAGAATTAACTCTCTGTTTTGGCTTACCATGAAAGCACACAAACAGCTGGAATGGTGTCCTTTGGCAGCCGTGCCAATTTAAACTGTGTGTGGAATTACACAGGCTCCCAGAGAGGAGCTTTGGGAAGGATTAATAGAAATGCTACAGTGCCTTGTGCTATGAGGAGGCTGATTTGGTCACTGGTGTTCAGGCTGCTAAAGCAGATGCTGCTTCCATGCTGAGGAAAGGAATGCCTGTAGGTTTACGCATGTACAGTTTCCATCATGTGTCTCCGGTAGGGGAATGGGGGTGGCCTTCATGACACTCCTGTCGAGGTACGAGGGTGTTTTCCCATCATGCTCCACCATTGGCATGAAAGGCATCTGATCATAACATGAGCTAATGGAGAGTGAGGCAGGGAGCAAGGCATCCAGTTCAGTTCCCTCAATGTAGGTATCAAAATATCGTTCCTTTGAGTGCAGCATGCCAGGTGTGCGCCTGGAGGTCTGGAGCACATGAAGTACACACTGCCACCCCTTTTGTCCATTTAACTCCTCTAGCTCTCACTTCAACTCCAGCAGAATCTGCTTTGAAACCTTATGTCAAAGTTTTTTCAGGACAAACCAGACCCCATTCCCTCAGCAGGTTTAGCACTCACAAGCCCTGCCCAACTGCACTCCTGTACCAAGGTAGGGACATCAGCACCCAGAGGCAGTGGCTGCCCCTCTCTTCCCTGGGCATCATCCTGGATCACTGAGGTCTGTTCAGCTCCTCCACAGCCAGTAGTCAGGAGGTAAAAAATATGCAAAATCCCACACGATGGACATTGCCAGCACTCTGCTCCACACCATCTGACATCAGAGTCCAACTCATCTCAGTCTCAGAGGTGCTGACTGCCATGGTAAAAGGGGGACACACGATCTGAAATCATTTCACTGATCCATTCAGGACTTGGGATTTTATGAAAACTAAGCACCATTTTACTTTTATCACCCCAGAACTTCCTGTCTAGCTGTGCCTATGTGTTAGTATCTGTTCCTCTCTGGTCTCCCACAAAGAAGCGAGGAAGATGAAGACAATGGACAAATGAATGAAAACAGAGTATCCAAGGAAGGTTAAAACCAAAGCAATACACCTTGTACATCCTGCATAGGTAATGCGAGTCCAGCACAGTCAGTGATATATTACTACCATCCTCTGCATTGATTTATTGTTTAATGTCTGCAGAGTAAAGTTTGTTCTCATGCAAGAGTTTGCATTGCTCTCTTACTCACGCATCTAAAAATTTTTGCCTGACAACTAGAACAGCAGGCAGGTAAGACGGATTTTCACAGTTCTTTGCCCAGTTTTCTTCATTACTTTTCAAAAACATTTATATTGCCTTTTGCTTCCAGTGTAACCCTGGTCTTACCTTGTCTCTAGACTTCAGTAAATGAAGTCTAGATGGAATTGTTTTCAGTGTAACTACCAGTTTTCACTGAAAAAACAATGGGAATCAGTATGCATCCCTTAATAGTAAAACTGAGAGGATTTCTTGCAGCAGAGTGCCACCGTGAAGTCTCCGTGTCTTTTTTTCATTCTGGATTTCTGGTATCTGAATGCCACTGAAACAGAAAGCATGAAACCGTGGCTTGGAAGTAGAGGGAACAAACTGAGAGAGAAAGGATTTTAAAAACTCAGGAAAAAATATAGTTAAAATGTAATTTCTTCTTTGTAATAAAGTTGTTTGTTACTTTGGATGCCAAATTTTTTAATGGCTTTTTTGCTCATTTACAACAGATGAGAGACTGGTGCTTAAAATGAATTAAGGAGAAGCAGAAAGTGGTGGATTTATAACAATGGAGAGACATGGTTCCTTAATGCAGACAACTGATTTCCACTTTTTTCACACTGTTATCACAGCACTTCTCAATTTCCACCTGAAGGTCTTCGGGCTCTGATATAGTTTTGTGGGGTTACTGGAGTGTTTACCTCCACCCTGAGCTTTCCTCTTACAAAGAGTTTCAGCCCCAGTTGTCTTTGCTGGCAGAGGCTGATGGGTAGTTCCATGATGTCAGGTTGCCACTGTTGCATTTACCCCCCCATTTGTGAAACTGTTCTCTCTCTGAGGAGAGAGACCACATGCTTGTCATGGTGCAGCTATAGGGTTGCTTTGTCATCAAATGAAATGTCATCACCTGTCACTGCGGCCAAAGACTAGGGGAGGGATGTAGAGGCCATATGGAGCCTGGGACTTCGGAGCCAAGGTTGGAGTGGATGAACAGGGAGAAGGAGGATCAGCACTGGACAGATATGGAGCCCCAGGAAGGTACTTTTCAGTGAGAGGCTCAGCCAGTAACTGTGGCCTAAAGAGCTGGCTCTGCTACTCCTTGCCCCTCTCTCAAGGGCTCTGTTATTAAATGATTTCCCTTGGCAGCACTCCCTGGGCCAAAACCCCAGGCACTTAGGAACAGCAGTAAGACACAGAAGTTCAAGCTACCAGTTTGCTGAGATACCACTGGTGTGGCTGGTGTTTTCAGTCCACCTTGCTGTCCACTTATCTAGCCCACACTTAATCTGTTGGACAATGAGGAAACTATGGGAAACAGTGCTGGAAGTCTTGCCAAAGTCAAGATAAACAGCAATCACTGCTCTCCCCTCCTCCATCCAGCCAGTCATCTCATTGTAGAAGGCCATCTTCAGGCATCATTTCCCATTTGTAAATCCATAAATTAATAGTGACCACTCTCAATCTTCTTCTTGTCCTTAATATGTTTGGGAAAGGCTTCCAAGATTGTTCCATCAGTCACATAAGACTGACCAGCCTGTAGTCCCCCAGATCCTCCTTCTTGCCCCTCTTGAAGACAGAGGTGACATTTGATTTCTTCCAGTCCTCAGGAACTTCCTTCAGTCTCCAAGACCTTTTGAAGGTAATTGCAAGTGGTGTCGCAGCTACATGGGCCAGCTCCCTTAGCACACCTGGGTGTGTCCCATCAGAATATACATATTAGATTCAGATTTGACTTTTTTTTTCCTGATATATATCATTTTTAAGCTAGAATATGTTTGCAGAAGATGCTGTAATACTTGACTAAGTGAAAACAGAACTGCTTTAATGACACTGACCTTTCAATATACTGAGTCACCATGACTGTTGTGTCAGCCTCAAATATATCCTTTCCAAGTAACTTCCTTGGAACTATGGTGTCAGATGAGGAAAGAGAAATAGGCCAAAAGCTATTGGAAAAATCCTGCTATTGTGTAAACAGAGGTGTTTGGATAAATGAGGTGTGTGGGTACCAAAGGCAAAAAAAAAAAAAAAGAGCCCTGCAGGGGTCTAAAGGGAAGATGTGATTTTCTAATTCTTCTCAGGAATTTTCATTTCATAATCACTCTCCATGACAGCGGAGTCTCCCAGCTCTTGATGAATCTACTGCTATCACATTTGATCCTGTGACTTCCAGGGGGGACCCAGGGAGGCGGGAGCTGGGATTTCAAAGGAGCCCATGGCCACACGTTCCAGCTGGGCTGTAGCCAGGGTTTCAAAATTGAACAGAGCACAGAAAAGAAGAATTCTTCAAAATGAGGAAACGTGGGCCCCTCTTTGGGGACTTTAACAGAAGTTGAACTCTTTTGACACAAATCCAGTATGCAATTACAAAATACCTCACAAAATCAGCTGTGTGCTTAACCCCTTTGGTTTCCCTCAAAGGAAAGGGGAAATGCTTTAAATGATGCCCTTCCATTTGCAGTTATTGAGGAGGAATACACAAGCTTGTTTCTCACTACGGCAAAGAAGTAGATGAAGTTTCAGGTGACTAACAGATTTCCGTAATTCATACATTCCCCAAATTTTCATTTGTAGCTACTGATTTCTATCAGGTCTCCCCCACATCATTCTGTATTAAAAGCATCCCTAACTAGCTGCACTTTGAGTGTTTCTCTCAAATTAATCTGCTCCCACTAGGTGAAAGTACTCACATCCAAATGTTGTTGTGAATATGATTTTCCTAAGCTAGCTACAGTTTATGAGTTTTAAACTTTTATCGGGACATAGTTATAACTAAAATAGCCTAGCACTAGAGCGAAGATGGAAACAAAGATCCACCCAGCTGGGAGCAGTTTGATTGCTTCCTAAAATAAAGACCAAAGGCAAGAATAAAAGAAATTCCTCATTTTTTCTCAGACAGAAGATTTCCAAATCACTATTCCAGCATCCATTGGGTCAGTAACAGTGCATATACAGTTGTAATAGCAGCTTCTCAGGAACCACTAATAAAAGCACATACAAGATTACTTTATCAGACTTGTTCAGATTTTTCCGAGTTTGTTAAGCACTCTGACATCCTTCAGTGGAAAAATTCATGCAATTTTTATTTTCTGAAAGTGGAAATTGACTCAAAGGGCTGATCAAAAGGATTGTTAAGAGCCTGAAATATACCTAGAGTCTAAGTAGAGTAGGACAGCTTGGAAAAGGGTAAGTGTAGGGGAGAAGTGATAGACGCCTATAAAATAATGAATTATTACAATGAAAGGGTAAGGATTTGCTCTGTAACACAGTGGAGGAGCTGTGAGATGCACAGTGATCTCAGGCAGCCCACAAAGTGTATAAGACAGAAATTCTAAAATAAAGACCAAAACAGAAAAAGAAACGTGCCTTCATTTATCTCCTGTAAGGCAGGAAATGTGGAATTCATTGCCGTATAATGCAGTGGAGACTGAAAGGATAGATGGCTTCAAAAAGGATTTTTGCAAGTGCATAGAAGTTAGTTCCAGGGGTGGTCCAGAGATTTCAAGGTTTGGTAAACCCCCAGACTACTAACTGGAAGATAGAGCAGGGAAAGGACCATGTAGTGTGTTCATAAAAAAGCATCAGACCTTTCCCATGAGACGGACCTTCTGTCTGATCCAGCTGAGCACGTCTGGGAAGGGAACAAGCACCAAGCAGTAAGAAGCACTGGCAGCAGTAAGTTGCTCTTTTATAATTCACATTTCCTCAGTGTGACTGTCCCCAGACCTACAGGTGTAGCCATTCAATCAGAACTACTGCTGACAGTGCGTAAGCTATTCTCTTTAGGTCCTACGTTTACACCCACTTGGTGCCATGCAGAAAAGGTCTATACCAGGCTGTGGAGCAAGGAAGAATCCGGCCCTGTGTACTTATTGCTTCCTCTGAGTTCTGACAAGAACATCAGCCTACACGCACAAATAACTGGCATAGAGAGAAAAACCCTGCTGTCTTTCTGCCAGGTTTAAATGTTGGAATTGTTCTCAGGGGGCTGATCCAAAACCTGCTTTCAAGGGGGCTCATGATGAGTTCATGCTAGAGAGGAAATCCCAGGAGACATCTTCCACAGACAGATAGGAGAGCATGAGATGATTAGTAAGAATGTTTCAGTTTCCCTGTTAAGCAATGGTTTAATAAAAGCAGTTTTCACAAATGATGTTTCACAATAACCAGAGGATGTTACACTAGTGGTTACACATTCAAAACAGCTCTGCAGGCATCAGCAGAGCAAACTATTTGGCCAAGTGAATGGAGCTACAAACCAAAATAAACAGATCCTGGCTTCAAGCAGCAGTAACAGTCTTGCCATTAATTCGTGCTTTTTCATAATAAAATAACACCAGGCAACCCCGGAAAATCCATGTGAAGCCATTTGCTAGCTTCATCAGCAAATATCTTTCCAGGATGCGATTGCAGGGCAGGGCTTTCCCTGTGGGGCAGCGCAGTGTAAGTGCGCATAACCCAGCAGCTTCCCACCTATGGCTGTTCATTTGGGTCACGCTGTGTCCTGCCACAGCGCAAGGTGTGGGAAGATGCAAGGTTATCATCCCTCATTTGCGGCCCACAGACTGCAAGTATCAAGAGATACCTTGATATCTTTTGTTGCTTTCCAGGGGTAGCAGGTGAAAGAGGCTGCGTGATTCTGGAAGGAGAGCTGTAAGGAGAGGGGCAGTGGGGGAGTGCAGGGATGCTAGTGACTTGCCCCAGCTGAGGGTATAGCTGCTGGTTTTAGATGTTCTTAGCATGATGGATGAACCAAAGCAAGGTTCGGGAGTCAGGTCTGCAGCCCCTTGCTTCTTAGATGTTACATTTGGAGGAGTACAGACCTCAAGCAGCTACTCCCTCAACTGTTTGCGCTCGAAAAACCGATGTGAAATAAACTTTTATCTCTCCCAGACAAAGGATGTATTTATTTTTGTGTTTTTCTGAAGCCCAGGGCTCATGAAATGCTCCAGTAAATTTGCTGTCTGGGGAGCAAGAGGATTTGTTAGAGGGGTTTCTTTTTTGACATTTCTTCTTGTTTTCTTCTTCCTTTTTTTCCCCTCTTCTATTTTTTTCCTCTTCTATTCATGTTTCTTTCTATGCCTTGGGGGAAAACTCAAGCCATTTGGCTGCATAAGATACCCAGTCAATCTGAACAGTGCTGCATCTGTGATGGGAGAAAGAGGCATCTATTTACAGTGCTGGGGATGTTAAACTTCCAAATACGCTTTTTATTTTTATTTTTAACCTGGAATGGAGCTATGTATGGCTGCAGACGTTTCTCCATTTAGACTGCTTTCCAGTAATTATGGCCCAAACCCAAGTCCCACTGATGTCAATGGTATTCTCTCCATTGACTTCAAGGGGAGCTAGACCAATCCTTGCCTTGAGGAATGCAGCCAAGGCAGGGTAAAGCCTTCCACTTTCCCAACAAAGGAAAAACTCTGTGAACTTACCAGCACTTAGGGATCACTCTGAGTTATTCCTACTCCCTCTACCTGCCTCTTTCACATACATTTAAAGTATATTTACTTCTCTTCAAAGTCTCTCATAACTTCCATGAATGCATCGTGCCTGCAGCACCCTCCCACTTGTCCACAAAACCTGCTTGTAAACCCCTTGGAGCAGTGGTAAAATCAGGCAGGAAGCTGTCTGCCCTTCTGCGACATCCACTCCTCTGCTCTCTTGCCTTTCCTTTCCAGGCCTTTCATCTGAAAATTTTCTAGAGGCCAAGCTAAAAAAAAACCAAAAGGACCAACTGCTTACTGTCACACTTTCTAATGCTTACATTTTTCACACAACAAAAAGAGCTATGGGCAGCTGGTGCTGTAGCTGGTTTCTTCTCTGTTGACGTCAGGTGAGTTTTCCTAACAGCCTCAAGTGCAAGCGGGGATCTGCAGCAGGGCAAGAGAAGGGAGGCAGATGTGCTGGGTAAGAGAAGTCATTCACCTTCCTCTCACCAGTTGACAGCCCAACCCAATTAGCCCTGAGACATAACACTAATTACCCTGGGCATGGTGCCATGTTTACATGGCTATTCAGCTTTCAGGAGCCAACTTGTATCACTGTGTGATGCTCTGTGAGCAAGCAACTCATCCAGCCCCAGCACTGAGACCTCCACCACAGTGCAACAGTAAAGGCAAGCATCAGCTCCTCAGGCAAAGGGGTAAGTGGGTAGGTTGACGTGTAGGGGTGACAGCTCAGTGGAGCTGAAGGTTTGGGGATATGGGGGAAGAGTGGAAGGGTGAGGGAGAGGGGAAAGGCTAGAAGACGCGAGAGAGTTGAGAGCAATCTGTTGGGTTTTGGAGGAGTTGCGTCTTCTGCCCTCCCACCCTCCTGTTGCTGTCTTTTCCCATTGCCACTGTACTTCATGTGTGTCAGCCTCCCAGATCCCTGCTGCAAGGAAACTAAGAGTGAGGTGAGAGGATTGCTTCTGGCTCTCTCCCCAGATGCAAGATCAGGCTGAGGACCTTGGCAGAGCTCTGGATAGCCATCTGGGCTTTCGAGCCAACTGCTGCCCCAAACTCTGCACTGTACTTTGCAGAGGTAGCAGTTAACCTCATGACATAAGCAAAACATATTGGTGCACCTAGCCAAAGCCAGTTAAAGGCACATCCTGCTGTCCTTAGGACCTTGAAGATCTGCACCTAAAGCTTGCTGAGAAGAGGACTTACGTAAGGGAAATCCCTGTCCAGAATGTGACACTGTGGGATTCCAGCTCATTCTTGTAAAATTCTTTACAGCAGTGGTATAAGCCTGGGAAACCTCCAGTGCATAATAATAAGACCATGCCTGCCTTTTCACATTTGACAGCCTCAGAAGTGGAACCATCTGTTGACCATAAGATAGGCAGTGGTCAGCAGATCTGCATTCTTCCACCAAACCTTTAGCAAAAGATAATTTTTTTTAAAAAAGAGAAAAATAGCGTTCTTCTTATTTTTTCTTTCTCCTTTTACTGGCTGAGAAAAGCATCATCTCTAGAGAGACAACCACAGCATTCAGAAAGCACGAAGAGGAAATAAAATCACTTTGTGCCATTTCTGTGGGGAAGTAGGCATGTATCCAGGTGCCCATTTTGGGAAAAAGAAAGCACAAGGCCATGCAGTTACATTTTCTGCCTGAATGGTCTTTCTGGTGGAAATCTCCTCACCCCAAATGTATTTAGCATTGTAAGTACCTACTCAACTTATGTCTGTGTCCAGAGACCCTAACTGAATTCAAAGTCCTCTGAACCTGTATACAAATATAAAGGAAGAAACCAAATTTTTCACAACAATCCTCTTTTGTAAGTGAATAACAACAAAACCAGGAGAAACAAGGAGAAGTGCAGTGACTTCTACGGTGGTGCAATGAGAAAGAAAAATATTTCCAAGCGTAGACTGATGGTGTTTCCATGACAGTGGAAACAATGAGACTCCATGAGGATCTAACTCACCTGTGTCCTTTTAGGTAGTACTATGGATGCATCTTCCAAATACTTTTTATTTTTCAATTACTTTCATGGTGCATCAGTAAAAGGGGAAGAATTTAAGATCCTAAGTATCTGGGGTCATGTTATGGCCAGGACAAAGAGGAAAAAGGGAAAAAGAATTTTCATTACATCTTCCTCTAGCATGGGATAAATTTGTGCTTAATGTATGCACCAACAAGCAGAGGATTAGAAAATAGATGTAGATAGCAATGCTGAGAGCAGCAAATGCTCACAGACTTTTGGCCAAATTCCCTCTCATAAACCCTGAATGAGGCCAAGGGGAAGGTGATAAAGAATCATATGATTTCAAGATGAGAAAAAAGTAAACTAGTCTTTCCACCTGACAGTGCAATACTGCTTCCTCTAGTGCATCCTCTTGGCTAGATTCATTGGCTGAATCACAGAAAATGCTAATAATAATATGCATCAAGTAATAATGGGTTGAATCACTGTGCAGCACAGTTGAGCTGGCAACGTTGGTGTTTATGCCATCTTTCCTTAGCATTCAGCCTATCAAAGGACCAAACGTCATCAGCGTTGCTCTCCTTCTCCAGCCTGCTAAGCTCTAGGGGCTGAACCCTTCTGTTGGCCAGAGAGGAATCACTTTCATTCTTGTAGATTGTGGGAGAAGGGGAAAGAAGGCAAGGCTAAAAGCACAGGACCAAAAGACACCCAGAACTGGAGAAACCCACAGAGGATGCCGTCATTACGGTGTGGCTAAATTACCATCCGAAATCTCAGTTTCATACTCATAATCGCTTACTGTCCTTGTTGCTTGACAAATGACGCAATCATCTCTCCCACTTTGTTTCTTCCCCTTATTGGGAACTATGTGGATTTTTGGTAGAATCATAGAATGTTTTGGGTTGGAAGGGACCTTTAGAGGTCATCTAGTCCAACCCCCCTGTAGTGAGCAGGGACACCGCTAACTAGATAAGGTTGCTCAGAGCCCCGCCTGGTAGCATCTGGAAGTACCTAAAAGGAATTGAGGTTAGCAGTGGAGTAGTATGAAAATTTTTCTTGGTATCATAGATGCCCACTGGTATGTAATGTGTATTATAATCGTCATCTTGGAAACCAGGTGGTAGAGATTCAGAGGCATACCTGTGTGGGACTGAGTGCAGCTTGGAGTGTTTAATAGGTTTTGGTGCCGCACAGAAGCAGCATTGCTACCAGTCTCCACAAACCCACTGACACAAAATGTTTGCCAAAGAAGGAAGCACAAATCACTGGATATGCTTCATAGGAAATGCCACTATGGGTGGGGTGTGCGGGGGAGCTTGTTGCAGGCCAAAGCAACAACAAAACACCCCCAAAAAAAGAATTTTCACAAAAATGAGACTTTTCATCTCATTAAGTGATCTGTTCTAATGCTTAAGTTAAAATAACAGTATTTAACTATCTCATAATGAAAAATAATAATAACTAAAAAAAGATCTAGACATACTGGCACTGTTCCCACAGATTCTTCTCCTCACAACACCTGAAAAATATATTCTTTGTAACTGACACTTTTTTGCAAAGTATTTTTCTGCCGACAAAGTGATGTCTTCCAAGAGAGAAATATGCCATTGAGAATCACCTTGCTCTCTCTGTATAAGCCATGAACAGCTCCCAAGCTTTTTCATCCCCCTGAGGTAGCAGAACTGAAAATAGAGGTCTAAAGAAACTACACCCTGTGGCAAGGGCTGTCACATCAGACACTGATGCTGCAGAAGATGTTTGATTCTGCAGACATCAGATGCTGCAGAAGATGTTTGATTCTAAACTGGGCAATTTGAAAATAGTCAGGTATGTAGTTAAACTTCTTTGTTATTCATACGGTTGTACAGCTCGAGTAAATCCATTAGCCAGCCAGGGTTAAGTCTGCTATAATTTTCCATATATTCTTGTTCTGCTTTGGATTTGCACCTGTTTAACAGAAACTCAAAGATCAGAATCCGGTCCCAGCTAGCTGTGAGTATAGGCTCATGCGCTCATTTGTCGTTTCATTCATAGAATCATAGAATCATAGAAGGTTTCAGGTT
>BOSO01009546.1:0-49039 GCA_018403395.1 Gorsachius goisagi | reverse complement strand
GGGGAAAATCTTTTTAGTAGGGCCAGCTGTGTCAGGACAAGGGGGAATGGTTTTAAACTAAAACAGGGTAGGTTTAGACTGGATATAAGGAAGAAATTCTTTACAATGAGGGTGGTAAAACACTGGAAGGGGTTGCCCAGAGAGGTGGTGGAGGCCCCATCCCTGGAAACATTCAAGGCCAGGTTGGACGGGGCTCAGAGCAACCTGATCTAGTTAACGGTGTCCCTGCTCCCTGCAGGGGGGTTGGACTAGATGACTTCTAGGGGTCCCTTCCAACCCGAAACCTTCTATGATTCTATGATTCTATGAATTTGGGTGTAATAACGCTTTCTTTGTCATTTCCATTGAAATCATCGGCACTCTGGGGAGCGACTCTTTCTTTTCCTGCAGCCATACATTACTAATACAGAGATGTCTTGACCTTACTTGGGTTCTGTAGACCCTACCGAAGTACCATGAGTAAACAATAACAATAATTACAAATTAAGTCTTTCTTAGATAAGTACTGAGTAATCATGCTCTCTGGTTTCGGTTGAATAACATCTCTCAAGCTTTAGGGCTGTAGCAGGTAACATACTCTGCTACCAGCCTGTGAGCCCTCAGCTGCAATTTATATCTATCACTGCAGAAGTCAGTTGGCAGTGCAGCCCACCACTAATACAGGCCATAAACTGGCGTAGCTGGTAAGTTTGGAATCAAGAGCAGCTTTCTAAAATGCTTCCTGTGCAACCCTGTGGTGATGTCAATCACCTTTCTGCTCCTGTCTTGGCATGCTATGATGTCACCAATACAGGAAACAGTGATGGGAAGTCTTCTCAGATATTGTCCTTTCTGAAGAGGCTGAGAGCTGCTGAACTATGCTAAACTACTGGAAAAGAAGAAGAGCCAGGTAGGAATATCCTCCTGCACAAGCCACAGCCTGCCATAGCTTTACTCCTTTAGGATTTTTAGCTGCAAAGGGATTCTCTCGTAAGGCTGGAGACCATAAGGGTGATCCAAAAGACCCCACCTAGTGACTCACAGCAGTCTCGAGCTGGCTTGCTGCTCCTCACTTTGCTTGCAAGAAAAATCAGCAAGGTGCATGCAGTTAAGTGCATGAGGTCGAGACATGGCACGCACTTCTTCAGACAGACCCTCCAAAATCTTGCTTTAGCAATTGCACATGGAATAGTCTCCTCACCAAAAGCCTGAAGGTTCTTCACTGCCAAGTGCCACTGTCACTGGAAGGATAGGACTGGTGAAGCAGCATGAAAGATATTGCACTTGGATGGAGTCCTCTCAGACTTGCCTGTGGAGTATTTATTCCTAGCAGCTTTGCCTCTACAAACCTCACTAGACATTGAGGATACAGCTCACATAGTCATACCTGTAGATTTCTTTAAAAAGGTTATTTTTGGGGCCAAATTTTCAATCATTTTTACACAGAGAAACTTGCATATGATCAGTGTGATGGCTCTCTGAGCAGGGAATGAGACATAAAATCAACTGGACTGTACACCTTGCTGGTAATAACACACTTGTCCTCCACAAAGCAGCCATGAGTCTTCATTTACATCTGACTCCTCTATGAAGTAGCCCATCACCCAGTGCTTACTGCAGAGTAGATGCACAGAAGAGATTTTCCTCAGCCCTTTTCCATTCTCTGTTCCTGCCTCAAGTGAACTCCACTGGCTTTAGATCAAGGCATCAAAGATTCACAGCATTTCTTTAAAGACAATTAACAGTTAAATTTACTGAAGCTATGCTGGCATTTTCTGATAGCCCCTTTCCTCCCTGGCTGCACAAGAAGAGAGGAATAGGGGTAAACTAACAGCTTATGATAGGGCTCTGTAAGATGGGCTTCACCGGTAGCCTGGGAAATCAAATCATTTATGATACAGGAAATACACAGGCATTTTCTCCTCCATCAGAAAATTGAGACTTAAATGAAAGCCACACATTTTTTAATGCAAATTATATTTTCAGTGAAAAATTGGAATTTTTTATTCTGAACTTGTTCCTATTTCAGTGGTTTTCTTCCTATGTTTTCTGGCTTTGCGTTTTATTCAGAAAATTGTCTTCGCTCTGTGTAAGTGTGCATGTGTGTGCTCGCACATGTCTTTGTGTGAACAGTAGGTGTTTTCTAAGCGGGATTGTTCATTACTGTCAATCTGTTTTGCAAGCCTATAATTTTGGCGTAAATATATTTTTCCTCAACAGTAAATTGGATTGACCCCAAATTAGTATGGACCAAGGGTAACTTTGGGACTAAATTGAATGATTTCTCTGGAAATGGAGAATGTATTAGTTATGTCAGTGGACAGATTCCCTGACAGGAGCTTAAACTGAGCACTTAAGAACCATCTTCAGCATCTTATTGTCTCTGATGAGATGATGATTCAGCCAACTTGAACAGTATCTCAAGTATGTAAACCCTCAAGGAGTAGAACTGGCTCCAAGGACAGCATTTTGATGCATAGGTTAAAAAAGAATTCAGGTTTAATTAGCTTGTCTCTGCCAACCTAAACAAAATTGTCAAATAAGATCACAAATGGGGATAAAGACAGCCGGGTGTACTACTCAAGCCACACACAACAGCAACAACATAAAAACAAACGCTGCTCTCAGATGTAGTCAAGCCATGGATCTGCAAGTAGATTCACGCTGTTAATCCTCCCTGCCAAGCCTTCACCACACAAGCATGCACCCACCAAGGAAATCCCTGCTTGACCTGCAACACCAAATGTTGCCATGGCCACACTGTATGTACCACTTCTGATAGATCAACCAAGCTTTACCTTGGGTCATATTTTGGGTTTCAGGCTTCACATCCTTGTCTCTTATAACCCTGCTCCGGTCTCGGATCCCAGCTGGTGCCTGAGAGTTACTGGTAATTTTCAGACTCTCCCTTCAGCCTACATTTGACTGGTGTTCACATTCAGTTTTTTGTTTCAGCTTTCAAGCTGTGGTTTTCAAGTCATGTTTTTAACTGGTTTTGGACATATGTAACCCCAAGAAAACGAGCCATCCAGACCTAGACAGAGTTTACAAAGTTCACCAGTATCACCAAATTATATCTCCAAGGTGCTTCACAAATTCCTGCTATTTGCAAGAAATTCATGCAGCTAGTATTTACATATATATTAGCTAGATCTGGAAAAACAGAATTCCAGTGACATTTGCAGCAAATAGTGTAATGTATTGAGCAATACTGTGGTGGAGAATTCAACCCATGGCACAAAATACTTCTGAGAAAACATTGCGTGCAAACTCATGGTTCCCCATGTGCTGGGTAGGAATTCCTAAAGAGAAGATTTCAGTAATCATTATGGTCAGTTTAAATACCAAGGCCTAAATCTAAGTTTGCCTAGCATCTTCTATTGTGAAAACCTGTTTCTAGGTGAGAAAGACTTGAAAAATTGAATTAATTGGGCTGAAACCTTCCATGCTAGTTATATCTCTCAAGGTTGATTTTTTTCCTTTTTTAATTTTCAGGAAAAAAAAGTTTTATCCTTTTCCAAGTAAGAAATAGCAAGGATATGATTTCCCTGTATTTTAATAACGAAATTTCCTTATTTGTTTTGAAGCAGGGTTTGAGGGCTGGTAAGGCACTCAGGGTGGAAAGGTGTCCTATTTATTGCCACCTTTTAGTCTCATCCCAAACTGCAAAAGTTATGAACATCCAGAACTTGCAGCTCAATAAAATTACTTAAAATGTATCAGCCAGATTCCCTAAGGCTGTAATCTGCCCTAAGGATGCTCTGTCTTCCTCAAGCTCCTACATGCTGCCCAGGCTGTCGCCTGCATGGCCTGAGCTTGCTCTGGGATGCAGGCACAGAGAAGGACATTGGCTCCCAAGTCTGCGTCACCAGATCTGAAAGCAGAGGGCCTGTATGTCCTGGGCTCTCCATGTCCAGTAACTGCCTTTCTTGCAATGAATATGCAAAGACTGAAAAATTGAATTTAGGCACAAAAGAAGAAAGAAAAGGTACCTAGGAGGGGTCAGACACAAATTAAAAGTACAGAAGCAAGGGTAAGGAGGTGAAGTGGTGGAAAGGAAGGGCTGAGAGCAGAAGGTGGATATTAATGGCACAAGAGAAAATAGAACTAAAGTAGAAAGAAGGAAGCAATTTAAGATGTGAAGATAATAAGGATAAAGCTCCTTGGGATGATGGAACATTCCCTTCTGTTGGGGGATGGGAACCAAAACATATAATGGACAGCGGTGGCAATAGAAGGAGGATGGGGAAATAGCAGACTTAATCCAAGCCAAAGGTAGCTAAGGAGAGGAACAGGGATGAGAGCACCGGGAGGCATACAAGGAGGAAAATAATTGACATAAAGCAGTAAATGAACCTCATATTCCCCAATTTTAGTATAGCTGCTTGCTGAACATAAGAGCTGTGTTGATCTGCCTGCTTTTAGTGCCAGACCCCTACAGACGATGACAGCATGTTGTGGGACTGAGGGCTCTAAGCCTGATTCCTAGGAGATATGCTCTGAATCTAAAGGTCTTATAACTGCTGATTGCCTTAGCAGGACAATGACATCCTACAGGAAGGGTTATATATTTTTCAGTTTGTTTATTGTCTTTAGATTGCACTGTCAACCCAAATCAAAGAAGCTCAGTAAAGTTGCAATCAAGTTGTCAGGTCAAGATGCCATAATTAGGCCTATGTAAAACTAAGTTTCTCCTCTTCTGCATTTGCTCCATGCCACAGCCTACTCTTGCAAACATCATCCAAATTTTGAGAAGGATCCTCCATCTTATTCAATGAAGAGCAGTATATGCGTAGACTCCAAGAAGATCTGAAATTCCAGGAGCGTTCTGCTCCCATACCAACAGCTGAAGGAAATGAGGATGCAACTCTGAACATAAGTGCCATAAAATGCCACAGCAGAATTTTATGCATGAACTGGAATTTTTGACAGCATACAGAAACAAGGTGGTGTAGGTAACTTAGGTGATAAAAGAGACATGAGCATTCTGGCATGAGTAATCTGGCATTAGTAAATTGAATGTACTGACTTTGGCTTTAATCTGAGCGTAGCTACCTGGTTGTAATAAAAATAGCACCCCTTCTCCTAAAAATGCTTTGAAAGAAAGTAAAAAATTACATGAGAGAATTTATATACTCTGAGAATCATAGGAAAAACACAACTGATATTTCTGTGTTCGGTGCAGAGCTTGGACAGAATACAGTAAAGCATGCCTGGCACCACAAGTACATGGCGATCTTGATGAAATACTGAGCAGGTACCCAATCAGAAATAGCATTTGTTTTGTGCCCAGGGTGAGAGCAGAGCCATGTGTGCAATCATGTAAAACCTCAATCAGTATGCATACATATAAATGAGTGCAACCTAGAGTTATCTCAGTTCTGTCACCCTCACTTGGAAATATGATATTGATGTTCTGTTAATGCAGTGATTTGGGGGTGCAGCCAAGCACCTTTGCCTGGTTTCACAACATAGACTGCATGTGTCTGATGCTGGCTGCTTTTAAAAGCTAAGATTCATATAAACACAGAATCATTTAGGAAAAGTCCTTTAAGCTCATCAAGCCCAACCATCACCCTAACCCTGCCATCCCACCACTAAACCCTGTCCCTAAGCACCTCGTCTGCCTGGCTTTTAAATGCCCCCATGCCTGGGGACTCAATCCCTTCACTGGGCAGCCCCTTCTAGTGCTTGACAGCCTTTTCGGGGAGGGAATTTTTCCCAATGCCCAACCTAAAACCTGTCCTGGCGCAACTTGAGGCCGTTTCCCCTCATCCCATCACCCGTTCCCTGGGAGCAGAGCTTGACCCCCCCCCCCCCAGTTCCCCCCTCCTGTCAGGCAGCTGTAGGGAGTGATAAGGGCTCCCCTCAGCTTCCTCTTCTTCAGGCTGAGCACCCCACATCTCCCAGCTGCTCCCCATCAGCCTTGGGCTCCAGATCCCTCACCAGCTTTGTTGCCCTTCTCTGGATACGCTCCATGCCCTCCATGTCTGTGTAGTGAGGGACCCAAAACTAGATACACCCTGACAACAAAAAGCACCTGACTGGTGACAAGGATCACATCTAGGTCATTTCATGGAAATTCCAGATTCAGGTTTTGTTTTTAGGAACTGGTAACATCTGAGTTCCCAAGGTGACCATGGTCTGCCTGCCATTCAGCTAGGTCCCTAGTGCTGCTAAAGTTTCTAATACCTCTCATTTGCATTTAAAAGATACAATAACTGCTTCCAACCATTAACCTGCTGCATTTCATTGCCCCTTTTTATGTTCAGACAGCCCAAGAACGGGTCTTGCTGTCCTCCCACAGCAAACTATCACTACCACCGTGGGTATTAGGGGAGCAGGAAGAAGCTCTCAAATAGGATTGCTTTGACTTCTGGGGGTGAGTGTCTTGTTACACAAGAAAAGTGGTGTGAAGGTTTACCCCACTTCAAGGGATGAAAAGGAAGTGTGAAGATAAACTGGGTCCTGCTCTGTGGGATAATGGTCATGAAGTAAGATCCACCAGGAAAGTCCTCAGATGAAGCCAGGTCTCCCCTACTCACATGCTCTGGGCTTCTCTAGGATTTTTCAGTCAGTAATTGCATTTGCCAGGAGTAAGATTTCAGTTTGGCAATTCTTTTGGTTTTGAGAAAGCTTAGTAATAATTATGAGTGTCTCTGCTGGTGATATCAGGAAAAAACAGAAAAAATCAATAAGATGAGAAGGTCACTTAGGCTACTGCTACTTCACTGCTTCTCACCGTTACTTAAATTGTCAGGGAAGATGGCAGCTGGCATCAAATGGGACACCTAATTACAGAGCCCGGTTTCAGCATTTTCTCCAGGAAAGCACATGTCTGGGTTTCCTTACCCTGACCCAGCAGTGCCCTCCAAGCATCTTGGCTTTCAGGCTACCCTGGCTGTCATCTTATTCCTTATTTTGAATGATGATATTAGCAGAAATAATGTTAATTTAGACATCAAATGCAATTAGTGTCAATTTTTGACAGCTCCTGCATAAGTAAAAAGCACCTAGTGAAATTTTCAGTAGTGCTCTGAAAATGCAGCCATAAGCTCTTTGCACTTTCAGCTACCTAATGTCTTAAAAAATTGACTGCTTTAAACCAACTATATTTATTGCCCTTAAGCCCAGGTATTTGATCTTTCTGAAGCTGAGATAAGGGAGAAGAGTCTCCTACAGCACCTGTGAAGCCATGAGTGACTCCAGGGATATGCTGATTGCTTTAACAGTGCTGGGATTCTCTTTTGTGTGTACCTTAAGTTGTTTTGCAGCTCTCATTCCAAAATAAAGGCCACCGGTGCAGCGTATGTCACTGGTGGTTTTCATGCAGGGTGAACCAAAGAGTTAGATACGTGGACTTTCACAGATACATCTTCCAAAGCTGTCTCAGGGGACCTGAACTGCTGAGCACTGCTGCGGGACTCATGCAGGTCAGAAACCAGAGCATACATTCTGACAGGCAAGCAGGCATGGGTAAGGATTTTCTCTTTTTTTCATTTTTTGGTACAGGGCGCACAACAGCAGGTTTACTTGCCTTGTGGCACTGCCCACAGAAAGGGGCATCAGACCTTTTGATGCCCACCTCACCCGAAGGACACTGCTCTCTGCAGACCTGCCTTTCCTCCTCCTCTGCATTGCCTGGCCAGGTGGTACTGCTCCTGCCTGCCCACCCAACTGCCTGTAACTACAGAGTGTGCTCACAGGCTTTGTTAAACACATGGCTACTGTCAGGCAATGCATGTTCTGCTGCTAGCCTAATACAGAGTATTACAACGCCTGTACGGATCAAGTTTGATTTTCATCCGTACAGCTTTGTAGGCAGTCACGTAGATAAGTGAGTGAGCTGAGAAATCTATAAAGTGGAATGCCTTTGTTATCCATCTCACTGAAGTGTTAATGTCATCTTTAGCTCTCATTCGTGCCAATTAGCCAAAGCCCTATGGAGGAGGACTAGATATATAATTCCAGCTGGAGCTGGTGCATCATGCATGGCTGCTGCTACAGGTCCTCAGCTCAGGCTCATCCGGCTAGTCACAGAGGTATGCCGGCAATCCCATCCGGATGGTGCTTATTTACTCCCTTTGGTCTGCTGAAACCGGTAAGAAATAAACTCCATAATGAGGTGAAGCTGCTGTTGGAACATACTGTAACTACATAGCCACTCCAATGGGCTTTATTAGCTGGAATAGTGCTCAGTCCCTGGAAATTTTGTTGGGAGCCTTTCTAACTGATTTGTTTAATGGATGACCTCACATGCTTTATATATACCCAAGGTTTATTGATTTGAAACAATGGATTCACGATGTTGCTAGGAGTATTGGGATAACAGTCCATGGCAGCATCCAGGATGGATCATCCTTGTTCTTCTGGGATAACTGATACTTCATAAAAGGGATTTTTGCACTCACACAATATTCTTGAAAGCAAATCCCAAAGTTACAGCATCAGCACTACACAATTCCTTTCACCTCCAGTACAATAGGGCAGCCCCAATAATATAGTTGGTATCAATTTAACTTAAAGGTTACTAATTCCAGTGACATCTCAGGGATTGTAACACCCTGCCTGCCAAGCGATAGCACCAGCATCCAAATAACAGAAATCTTGCTCAATGCTTCCACACTGCTGTTGCCTACAGCATACACCAGCAATCCTTTATTTTCCTGATTTTCAACCCCAATTTTTCTTTCCTAATTTAATGAATTTCTGAGTTACATTTGCCTGTATCATCCTATATGTTATATAAATATGACATTTATTGTTAAATAAGCCCTACTTGTATACACAGTGATCACTCAACCATACTAATGAGAGGTGAACTACAATTTGTAAGCTGTTGCTGTTCCTTCAGCTCTGTAATTATATCAGTGATGTTCAACCTTTTTTTTACCCTGTGAGCCATAGGGCCTATTCTGTGGTCACTAAAGAGCTGGATGGCTTCTCCACAAAACGGGAGTACTTCTGAACAGGGATCAAACAGATGGAAGACAGATGGCCTGAGCACTATTGCCATTTCCTTTGCCCTTCAATAGCACTGATTACTTCTCCAGGCATTCTGGAGGCTGCATTTTTCCCATAAGTTTTTCAGAGTGCCACTAGAGCTCTTGAGAACTCCTGCAAAAATATATAAGATGAAGAGGGGTCTCAGATTCCTATCAGCCCTGTTGAACAGTGGATTTTTACCACCCTTTTTGGGCAAAAAATGTGGGTGTTTTCTCATGTGGTCCCCCCCCCCGCAGTGTATCCATCTCTCCAGTACTGCTACTGAGAATGTCCTAAATTGTCCCACTTGCAATTAGATGAGGGCTTTGTAGACTTGTCTTTGGTGCAATTTCCACTAAATCTCCCCCTTCTGCATAGGAATGAGCATGGCTTTGTTAGTGGCATCTGCAGAAGTGCTTCTGTTGTCTCCAGTGTCAGCCAGTTGCCCAGTTCATGCCTCACTACAGGGCATGAAGGCGGAGATGGTTTAGCAGCTTTAGCACCTGAATTGAATGTTTGAGGCACCCTCGGAGTCCTACAGCTGTGAGGACAATTGCCCCAAGGCTAAGCTCTGCCCACAGCAGTACCTGTGGCAGGACCTGCCACAATCTTTCCCTGGCAAAGGAACTTATCCAGCCAGCAGAGAAAGCTCCTCAAAGGAAAGGTTAATCAAGGTTTGACACGATCCTTCGAAGTGTGATGAGAAAAGAGTCTTTACCCCAGGCATGAGGCCAAAGGCAAATTTTTGCACCCAGCTTTTGGTGTGGAAGTGATTAACACGTGGCCTGCTCTCCATGGGGTTGTTAATAGGAGAGTGAGAAGAGATGGGAGTAAATACTGGCCTTTTTTGGCACTCTTTTACAGCTCCTCCTGTTAGCTGAAATGCTGCAGCGTATCATTATCTGTTGATTGCAGTCTTTTGCCCAGTTTTTGCTCTTGCTCAGTCAGCATTCTTCGTCTCCAAGACAATTTGAATTAATTGTGTGAAGGTTTTCACAAGACTGGAATATTCAGAAACATTCAACTGAAATTAAGACGGAGAGGGTCTGATTCTGATCCCATACAGTTTGATGTGGGCAGAGCTGCAAAGGACTAATGGGTTTTTATGGTTGCTTTTTGCTCCAAGGGAGGCAAAAGCCTGCATCTCCATGTCTTTGTGTCATGGGTCTAGCATTTTATCAGCAGAACATGTATCTGATAGGTGCAATTTGTTTTCTGAAGATCTTTCCTTGTCCTTTAAGGATATTCTGTACCTTCTTTACAAATATAAAATTCCCACCATTTTTACTGTAAATTCTGTTTTCATGCCCACTTCTGTTTATACTCCCTGCTTTAATAATGAAGCACATACTGAGGATTAAATCAGATTTACTAGACGACCACTGTCAGGACAACTGTTCATCCCCTTCTCAAACAATGGTACTACATGTGACTGCTTCCTGTACCTTGCTGTTCTCCATGGCTTTTCAGTAGAGTTGGCAGAGGTGTGGAATACTTATTAGATAACTCTGTTGACATATTAGGTGGATGCTATCCAGATCTACTGACTAAATAAAAGTATGACTATTAATTGTTTCTTTTCCCAAGGAACAGAGTCTTGTCAAAACAAATGCCACTTGCTGAACTAACGTATTGCCACCTGCCCTACACAGAAGAGACATACTCCTTATCTTTTTATAATAATAATGATAATAATGATGATAATAATAATGATGATAACAATAATAATAACAAAAATGAATGATATCTTTCTTTGTATATAGCCTTAGAGCTCATAAGTAAAAAAGGATACAGCTTGCTGGAACTCTTCATTTGGCAAACTGAATGATGAAATCAAAGCTAAGGCTGTTTCATATGCATGGTACTGGCAGCTTGGTACATTGGTTGGTGTACGCCTCTAATCCACAATTCCTGCATTGTTTGGATTCGCCCAGTATCAGCATGTGAAAGTCAAGCAGGTTCCCAGCCCCAGCCCTACTAATGAGCTGTACCACTGCGTGTAACTATCCTTACTTCTCTGGCCCTGCCTCCCTAGTTATAAAAGGGGCAGACAAAATAGAGTTTGCACAACTACATGAAATTTCCAGACACCAAAGTGCAGGGAAGATAGATGCCAGCACTGTATACAAATTTTTAGCAGGATCAGCTTGCTTTCTCCTCCTTTCTTTCTCCTGCCTCTCAGTTATGCAGCATCACACAGTACTCAAAGTTCACACACTTGAGGGGAAAAAAAATGTTGATTTTTCCACTGAGTGTCAGCATAGATCAGAGGCTACAGTAACATCTTCAGCACGGGCAGATAATCAATGAAGGCTGAAAGTTCAAGTAATTCATATTCATCATTTAAAACCACACCAGACTAAATCTCAAGTTTGAAGGATAAGATCAGAGCAAAAATCCAAGCTACTAAACCAGAGCAAATTGTTAGTAATAACCAGGTCTGAGGTTTTGTTTTTATTAAAATCAATTTCTTTGACTATTATTTCTTTTTATTGCACAGCATGTTTGGATTTTTTATTTTTTTAAGGAGTAAAATAAAACTTTTCTAAATATTCTCCTGCCTAGAAATTCCATTTCAACCCACTGTGCAACCCACAGTTCGGTGAAGTCTGTTTGCATTTGATTTAAAATCCTTACATGGAGTCACTCTTTGTGGATTGCACTGGTTTTTTCCAGATGCTTTCAGACACAAGCCTGGATAGAGCTTCCTCTGCTGCTCCCTCTCAAGCCACTCTCCTGGAAAGCAGGTTAAAATGAAGCAATGGTGCAGGGAGATATTTTCACAGGCATTCAGAAATTGTTGTAGTTCTGTTTCTACCATGGGGGATATTGAAGCCCTTCAGGTTAGCGCATAATGAAATGCAGAATCCCCGTACTCACCGCGTGAGGAAATGAACAAATTCAGATTCCCTTTTTAATTTTCTAGATAATAACTCTTTTGTTTTAACTAATCCTTCACTTTCAGGGGTGATTAGATGAATGAATCCTATTATTTAAAGCCTTTCCTGCCTGCTTCTCAATGTGCATTCTGACTCATGTACCTATTTTCATGTAGAGATTATTTAGAGAATAAAAAATAGCAGCAAGGAGGTTTTTGGACTAGGCTTTATCTCTGCATGTGGCTAGTCATTGGTGCCCAGCTTAGTGCAAAGAATGGATGCTAAAACACCCTTGCTAATGCTTGCTGGCGAAGTTCGACCACTGCATAAGAGGCTGCAATGGAAATACGGATCCTAACTATGACATTTTCAGGACTGTAAGTATTAGAAGATGTGTACTAAACCAAAAAGGTACAGCCAAAATGCAGCAGTGCATTCCCACACATCCTCAAACTTGAGGTCACCAGGTTCAACAGGACCTGAGCGCATGCCTGAAGGCCGGGAGGGAGGACACGGCTCTGGAGCTGAGCGATGGCGGTGACTGCCACGTTGGAGCGGGATGCGGGGCGGCGGTGGGGCCACCTGATCACAGCTGGCTCACACACTGCAGGAGCACAGTGGGCTGTCTGGAGTGAAGAATAAAGTGAAACTCTTTTCTTCCTTCAGATCTGGGGAAACACATGCTGGGATCCAACTGATCAGATCATGGCAAGGGAGGAGGCTGTCATCACAGTTAAGCCGGGAGCAGCATGCCACATTCTTTAATATAAATAACACTAATGTATGTGCATAGGATGCATTTTCATTGAGTCCTCCATGTACTATACACCCACGTGCTCAATGTGAAACCATTACCTCTGCTTCATTCTCCCAGTCCAGCCTACACTCCTATTTAACTTGTTGCTCCCTGGCCAAGATAATATTTAAATTCTTATTTCTCCCAGCAGAGTGTGATCCAGTGTCTTCTTGACATATCTTTCTCGAACCCAGAATGTCTGAGACTCAGCTGCAAAAATAGCCACATGAAACTGGAGTCAACATCCAAAAAGATCTATTAAAGAAGAACCTAGATACAAAGAGAAAAGGGGTGGGGGTGGGTGGGGAAGAACAGGAGCTAGTAATTTGCATTCCCCTAATTGAGGGTATTTATCTACATTTCTAGTTAATACAAATCATTAATTGATTTACCTCTTTTATGGCTGCACACAGAGCTATTTCTGGATGGAAGGAAACACTCTTAAATGGAATGCGTCAGACGAGACCTGTTATGTCACCCTGAGACCCTGAAAGATTTGTTAATAGCTCTGAAGAAATCAAGTTGCTTCACAGGGCTATTTTCTCCTCAGACATCAAAAGCAGAGGGAAAGCATAGTACTTCTGAAGGCTGAAATTTTTTTTTTTTTTTTTGCATGGTCCTTTGCATTTGACAAATAGCAACAGGATAATCAAAGAACTTTGCTCTCCATGAGATACTTGCATAGAAATCTCAGCAGGATTTATTGGTCTCCAGAGACATGGCTCTTAGCTAAGGAAAGTCCTAGCAGGTCGTAGTTTCTCAATTAACTTCCTATGATTTCTTCCAGATTAACTTCACAAATCAAAACATTGTGCACTGAGAGAGTTTTATAGGAAGCAAAGTCTGTATTTTTCCTCTTAAAAATATATAGAAAAACATTCTTTCACCAAAACCTCTTTCCCCGCAAAGGTACCTGTTTCCTAGCCAGTAATAAGGCTCACTCTTTATTATAAAATGAAATCGCACTAGAAACAAAACTGGTTTAAATTAGTTTGTCTTCAGTCGAGGTTTGAGTTGCAGCTCAGGTGTTTCATGTTCCTGTTCTGGGTCACGGTGCCCTGCCAAATGACACCTCGAGGAGGCAAAGGCTGCTGTGACACATGTTGGTGGCTCTGCACAAGGTGAGGCAATGATAACTCATGGGATGGAGGCTAGCCAAGGAGCAGAGAGAAGACGGTTGTCCAAAATAATGAGGGACAGCAAAGGAACCCCACCTGTGCCTTCAACCCTCTGACAGCATTTCCATATTCAATTTGGAAAGGGAATCGGAGAGTTTTAAACTGAGAAATATGTATGCTTTGTTTTTCACCAGAAGACCAAAAATATCCATGGAAGGTGTTGACAAATTTAAAGCATTTGTCATTCTGCTTCTGTTTCCCTGGTGACCAAAAAAAAACCCCAACCATTTCCAACCAAGACAAAGCCTGCAGCTTATAGTCTTGTCCAGTTTGTCCTGATATTTGTCCTTGCTCTCAATACCATGGTTCAAAGCAGCAGATCAGCAGCAGGACCCTGTAAAATGGGCCTCTCCTTCCTCTACAACCTTGAGCCTCTTTGCCCTTGTTACTACCTGGCCAGGACTGTTCACAATGGGATAAATGTCTGTACTGGCCTCATCTTATTTAGAAAGTGGTAGTTATGCTTTGTTCTTATGCCAGCCTTTGCCAGGGAAAAATCATTGCTCTCAGTGGTGATGATGGGACACATTTTCCGTTGTTTTCTCCAACCTTTTTTTGCTGTTGACATCTTGAACATTCGCAGCTCCTGGACATCAGAGGAGCCCATCAAAGGGCTCAGCTCTGTGTTATAGTTATGCAAAGCAGAAGCCTGGGTTTCTTCTGAACTTTCCTTGCACTGGGTGGTGAGACTAATATTGCAAATATGGTTTGTAAATCTGCATGCAGCCCCAGCATGATAGCACTAGCTGGCTTAAGGTGGGGGGGGTGTGTAGAAGTACAGGCATGTTAAAACCCTTACAGTTCAGGCAAATCTGCCTCCAGCCAAATTCACACCGTCATGTTTCCTAAGGAAAAAGCATGCTAGAGAAAAAAGATGCTAACTGAGCACCCCTGAAACCTCTGCTGCCATGGAGCCTGTTGGGAGTATGGCTTTGTGAACCCTGTTCATAGGATGAACTGCTGGGCCACAGTGGTTTTGTCCTCCCTCTCCATACCAGAAAGAGAGTGAGGGTGTATTTGGAGAAAGCCACCCTTCTGTGAGAGTGTCTTATGTTGATATATGCAGATAAAAGAAATCTCAGCCTCTGGAGTGCTCTGGCATCAGCACCCTCCTAAGCCCTGTTCTCTGGGAAGCTGCAGCCTTCTGGCTCACCAACGAGAATTCCCCTGCTTGCCCATAGCAACCAGTGATTTTGCTGTCTTTTCTTCTTTAGCAGTGAAGACTTACATTAAAACACCCGAGAATCCTTAAAGACAAGAAATTACTGTGGCAGAGCGAGGATCAGTACAAGCAAGATAAATACAGCTTGTGCTAGCTGGAGTTCTTGTACTTCGTAACACAAATCTCAAAATGTGATGCTGGCTACAAATCCAGTGCAGTCTTTCTATAATGCCATGATTTTTAACTGCGATGCACTCTGTTGTGACTCTACAGAGTGGGCTTCAACTCATGCTGGAGTTCTTTGCTCGTTTTAAGGAGCAATGCTGCTGCAACAGTCGCATCACTCCTCCCTTGCTCTTTGCAGCTTACTCCCTGCCATGCCTGTCCTCAAGCCAGCACAGCATCCATGAGGACACATAGTGAACTGATTTGGGTTCAAAGTAGCATGGGTTTGAATCTGAATTCTCTTTTCTGGCTCATTGTATGGTCACACCAGTGCTTGTGCTGAGGCAAAGGAAGATGCATTGAGAGGAAGGCAATGAACAGGGAGGGAAAAATGCCTCTGCCAGTGATGTCATTTTAAACGACACCCAAACCCCCTTGTTTTAGCTGTAAAGCTTGCACACAAATTCTATTTGGTTATATAGGCTCTTATGTACACAAACTCACCTGTCTTAGGATGAGTTGAACTGCTGCAAAGACGCCCACCTCTCACCCTTGATCCTGGAGAGCCTACATCGCCAGCTTAGACTAAGCGCCCCATTTCTAGATTCCATAAGTAAGATGAAGTAAATCCCATCTACATGACCAATGTGTGAGCCTCCAAAGCTATTGTGAGCCTTGTAAGGCATAGAATCATAGAATCAGTCAGAGAATCATAGATTGCTTGGGGCTGGAAGGGACCTTTAGAGGTCATCTAGTCCAACCCCTCTGCAATGAGCAAGGACACCTTTAACTACATCAGCATGTTGTCACCTGAGAAAGGAGGGTGGACTGCAGTGTAACATGGTGCAGTGAGTAGTCCTACATATCAGTTGGAGGGCTGCCCCCTGGACTGAATTTTCTCCCCTCTTTGGAGAGCTCTGGAGGCTTGAAGTTTGAGGCATGAGACCTATCTTTGCAAGAAAAACAGTATGCATACAAGAAGGGAATGTACTAAGTCTGATCTGCTTTAGTTCTGATGCATTCAGTTCCTGCAGAATAATGCTGTGGATAGACACAACTCTTGTGAAAGTCTGATCAGCTGGAAGCTGATGTACTCAGAGGTACAGCAGCTTTTTCTTGAGGGATATTATTTGTCCTTTCAGAACAGAACTATAAAGGCTCAAATAATCCACCCTTCTTTGGGGAATTGTCCTTTATTCTGCTCTCCAGCAGGCATTCTGGGTTGCTGGCACAGGTTTATTACAGAAACATTGTCCCTGCTGGTCTCCAAACCTCCTCACAGTGTTCCCAAGTGAGAAAAGGGGAAGCATCCTCCAAGCTTTGTACCATCAATGCTGGGACAGTGTTCCTCTGAGAACTGACCAAGCTCCATGCTACAGAATTAGAATGCAGGGCACAGCAATACACTAGCTGGGTGACTGCTGGAGAACTTCACAGCTCTGACCTTTAAATCTCATGCACTAAGTCTATCCATGACCAGTCTTCACCCTCTTGTCTTTGTGCTGGTATTGTCCTTTAGTTTACACATGATTCCCAGCTATTAAACCACCACTGTGATGCAGGATCAACGCATGTCTCCCAGTCTTTCTTTTCTGGGCTAAACAAGCCAAACTCTAGTTTCATCTTGCCTAGCAGGACAACTCCTCCCCAGAAAACCCTCTTTGCAGCACAGTTTTGTGCCTGCTCAAGTACGAATTAAACTTCCTTGAACAGAGTAGACAAAGAGAAGCTGCTCAGTGGCTCCTGCACCTCCTGTGAGTGATTTTTTTTCTGGAGAGGACTAGGTAAGAGCTCAAGGGCACCATTTTTGTGCCTTCTTTCTGTTCCCTAGTGGATGGTGCATACGCATCCTAAGGGCTGGAGGTTTGTATCCCAGGGTCTCTGATCAACGGAAGGACTATGCATTTATCAGAAGGTGGGGTCCTCAAACTGGATGTATTAGAGAGGTCTCTATTTGAGCCAATCACTCTGGTAGCTGCTGGACAAATTAAGCATGGTTAAGATGAAGCTCCTCTGGCCTGCTCTGGACACATGATTTGGGAAATGCTCCATAGCAGGGCCTCTTTCTCCCTAGGCAGTACCAATGGAGACTGAGTAGTCAGATGGAGATGCCATACTGATTCTGTTTTGTCTTTGCTGCCTGTTTCAGAAAGAAAAGAGGAATATCTGCTGCAACTTATATATGCATGGGAAATCCATGTGAGCAACCATGTAACCACAAATGTGGGCTTCTCTCCTAGGCAGCAAAGCAATCCAGCAGGTTTGCTCCAGCTGATGGAACAAAAGGGAACATAAATCACAGCTCCATCAAAAGGCTCCTGGTTCATTGCAAACTGACACTGCTAAATTTCTGCTAAATGTCTGAATTGGCATTTGTGTGGAGATGGGGCTTCTGCTGGGAATTGTCTCTCGAGCTACAGCCAGTCCCCACACTTCAGGGTGATAAAAGGGAACCTCAAGAGGATAAGTGAACCCTGCTTTTGCTCTCACTTCCTCTCAAATGCCACTCAAGATTTGCTGTAGAATCCATGGAAAAAAGTCACTATCGCCAAAGCTCACCTTCACCAGTATTGTTCCCAGACCCCAGACATCTGGAACAGAAGGCTTTCTGGATAAGCCTGTCCTAAAGCCTGAACAACACCTCAGCATGAGTACCTCAGCATCCTCCCAAAGAAAAAATGTTTACTCCTTTCTGCATGGGCAAGTGACCGAGGGAGAACCCAGACACTATCAAGTCATGAGGATAATCCAGAGCCTGTTCTTTAGGTGCAAGGACAGACTGAACAGGTCCCATTTCTGTCTGTTTCATCCATGCTGCCTCGGTTATTCCCAGGATGTCACAGATCTGAACCTCCTTTCTGGTATGCTCTGAAAGTCCCCTCAGCTGTGTACAGTGGTCACAACTAATGCCACGGTCCAAGGTAGATATCATCACTGTAGTTTCTTCTCCCACTCAGTCTCCAGCTTATTTCCATCGAACTACCTTTCTGAGATATGTGTCATGTTTGATCCATGTTCCAGTCCTGTTCCTGTTTCTCCTTCCCCAACTTCAGAATTAAGATAGTCATACCAATTTATTCAACGGCTTTCTCGGGAAATACTGGTGCAGGAAAAGGCTTTGAAAATAGTAAAAATTCACTCTGTTATGATTGCCATTCCCAGTTCAGTGTCTCTAGTGCAGTTCCACCTAAATATTTCAAGGTACTTCCGTCTTATCTGCATATGAAAAAGAAGCCAGCAGCTCTGAAAGGCTTGTTTAGAAAATCCAACAGCAGCTATCTATTTTGTTTTCACTTGCTCTGTACAAATCCTTATTCACATCTAAGGGGTGAAAGCCTCTGTAATGAGCATGATCATGACAACGTACAGTAACCCTGACAGCAGGAGGAAGAGCCATCTTCTGCAGCAGATTGGAAGGAGATGTGTGGCTGAGGCCGTGGACATGCTGTCCAATGCTGTTCCTGCCATGTGCTAGCTGTGGCTGCCTGCATCCCTCATGCGCTGTCAGGCTCTGTGTCACTGGTGCTTGCACATGTAGAATTTCAAAGGACTGCCAGCCACTTTAGGGATCTTGGGTAATATGACCTGAAGCTCAAGATCTTCCAGAAGGCTTGTTTTATAACTGGAAGAATGGCAGGGAAATAGGGAAGTGAGGTCTTAACGCAGTGCACTTGAACATGCAATTAGGTGAATGGATGACACAAAGTGTCACTGTACATCTGTCTGCGCTGCACGTGAGAGAGGTTGCAGGGGAGCCCAGAGATCTCACCAGAGGTGGGAAAAGCCACCAGGACATGGGGCACAATCATTTTATACAACCTGTTCCTATCACTCACCAAAAGACAAGTCAGAACTGATGATACTTGACATCGGGTGTTGCCCTCATGAGCTAGGGGAGGATGCTTCAGCATCAGTGAGATATGGAGCCACTTGGCTATGTGAGTGTTTATGTGGCAGACTCTGTGTCAGGATGTACCACAAGGCACAGAAGGGGGATGGAACCTGCCAAGCTGCTGACAGGACCTGTCTCACCCTCTGCTTTGCTTTTGGAGGACAGGGATGGGAAGGGAGCAGCCTGGCACATTGTGGGTACCATCCCCCCCGTAAAATATTTAATTTGCAGTAGTCGGGGATGAGAGCCTACACAGGGCTTAAATATTTGAGAGCGAAATAAACAGCATGGGTGATGCAAGACAAAGTCCTGTGGCTTTCTGGGTTCAAATGCATACGCCTGTTTGTGTTGCCCTCTTGTGTGGCACGGGAGGGTAGGTCACACATTTATCTTCTCCTGATCATCTTTCCTCTGCACTGCTTAGACTCATTTGTATGCTGACTTGTGCCAGCCCTGTACTTGCCTAGACACAGCTGAAGCTGGTGAAGCCCATTCTCAGCAATTTGGAGCCTGCAGAAAGTGAAACACCTCCCTGCCAAGCCACTGCAGCTATCAACGACCCACCAAGAGCTTAGACCGGGGTCAGCTCAATTACCACTTAGGATCCGTAGTTTGCTTGTGCTCTGTTTCCATGCAGCATCTAAAAGCACTCAGGAGGCAAAAGCTCTTGCCTTGTCTGGGGAACAGGACAAAGATGGACACCCTCCAGGCTAGGTGTGCCTCAGCCAGGACCCTGAGCTGCAAGCAGTTTGAGGAACCCTGAGAAGAAAGGTTGAGGTGCCACCAAGCACAGCGTCAAAGCTGTGTCCCCTCACCAGCATACAGGGGCCACAATGAAGCAGTGAGGGTCATCAGTTGCCCCCCCACCTCCTGTCACCTGCAAACATGCCACAGTGAGTTGATTTTTCAAATGTAACCCAACCTCTTCCCATGCAGTCGTTGATCGGTTCTCGTTCCCCCTAGTTGGAGTGTCCTATTTTTCACTCAGGTCAGACCAAACTGGACTGAATGGAGGGTATTATTTCTGGTATTCTATAGGTACACAGTATTAACTGTTATTACAAGATGAAGCCCTGCCCTGGACACTTATGGGACAGCAGGAGCTCAAGGAGGTTTCCCCGAGGCCCAATAGTTTGAGGCACTAAAGCTTCAGACCTGAACGTTCGTATTACTTCCCTCACTTCTCTTTTAACAGTTACAGTAACTTTGCCTATCTCACTAACTGCAAAAGTATCACTATCTGTGTTTTGTGTCCTTCACACTCTTGATCTCAACAGCACCTTGTGACGGTGCAATCCACAGGCTAATAGTGACACTGCATCAAGAGCATTTCTTGCTCTCAGTTCTGAATTCAGCATTTTTAATTCAACGCCTCTCAGTTGCCACACAGAGAGGATGTGCCATACTCACCAAACTTCCTTCTCTGTCCCAAGCCTGTTTTGAAAACTTTTATCTGCAGCTGCCTCCATGCACAGACACTTTGCCGGGCACTTTTAAAGTCTTTATTCACATTAAACCTCTTAATACGAACCTCAGGTTATTCTCATCACCTATATTTGAACCAGCTCTATTTTTAGTTTCCTGGTTTAAAATGAAGAGGAGGACATGCCTTTTATAGACTGTACGCTCTTGGTATCTGGGCATATCTTAAATTAATAACAGTAACATATACTTTGGAATAAAACATGTGTTACATTTTAAGCAATTGAGGCAGGATGATGACATAAAAATATAAGAGCTAAGGGTATAGTACCTTAACATTCTGAAGGGCTATGTTTCCAAAGAGAAATCAGTGAGTTGTGTGCAGAGATATGGCCCCATGTAAAGAGCAGATCTGCTCAGAAATATGACTATGTAGAGTGAGGGTTTTTACCCAGCAGATCTGCATCTCGCTGCCTGCACTAACGTTTTTCTTATCATAGCTGGGAAGGCAAGCCCCCAAGCTCAACCTGTATCATGCATTGATCACAGAATTTGAAAAAACTCCCACTAGCAAAATCCAGTTCGACTCCTAGAGCTGGGATCAATTTTCAACCTGACCAGTCAACTCCTTTTTGTTCACACTTCTTCCAGGAACATCAGCTACATTAAAAAAAAGGCAGGGGGGGCCCTCTTATATGTCTTTAATTCATTCATTGTTCAGAGGGAATTACACATTGGGAAAGCAAAGCCATCATTTTCTCAAGGGGCAGGTGTGCAACGGCAGGATGGTATGGGCTGTGTTGGCATAGATAAGTTTGTTTTCTGCAGCAGATCCAAGCCAGTGCCATTGGAATCAATTAAAAAATACCAGTCATTGGCAGAAAGTGGGCTGGGAATCAGCTCTTTAGATGAGGAACTAGGCTGTCGTCCAGAAACTGTATGTCAGCTATATGAATTACTGGCAACCCCCCAGTTTCTCTATTCATTCACTGGATGCTACGACTATCCAAGAGTCAGAAAAACTGTCATGAAGAAATCTGTTCTGGTTAAAAGGCTTCCTGCTCCATGTATCTTCTTGCTACAGGCATTGCCTCATTGCTTGGCTCCAGCTGAATTGCTGGTCTCTGTCTGCAGCCACTAATTTAGGAGGAGAGTGAGTGAAAAAGAGGTGCTTCTTGCTTTTCACCTGTCAGACAGAAAAATCACAGGTTCAGTCTAACCACCAGTCTCAGAAACTGCCACAGACCTGAATTCTGGCCACTTTACTGCCTGAGAGAACCAGCAGCAGCCTCAAGGCACGGCATGGAAATGATGCCCTCATTGAGGAAAACTTTTGGAGAAATCATTGTGACTGCCTTTATATAAGAAAATAAGGGCACACTGCTACGATAAGTGATTGTGGGTATCTGTTTTCAAGAATGTGATGGCCACTGCATGAGGGATTTCAGGACCCTGGCGAGTATTAAAGCCACTACCTGAAGAGTGTGGATGACAGAATGGGTGTACTCCAGTTCTGAGGGGAAATGGAGATGCTGTCAGAAAGGAAATGACTGTCCTAGCAACAGTCAGGATCTGAGCAGGGGGAAGGGGCTCAGCCCTCGAAAAGGGGCACTTTCTGGCACAGCTGGTGGGGGACTCAGTGGATCCTCTCCTCTCCTATCCAATGTTCCTGATCAGCGCTATGAGTGTATTCTTCACAGCAGATGATAACTTTTAGGGTACTTGCTGGTGCCCTAAAAGAGAGGCAGGAGGAAGAGTGCAGGGCTTGCTTTGGCAAGTCCAAGCAAGAAGAAAATGCTCTACTCATTCTTCAGTCCGTAGCCCTCCCTTGCTTCCTGCTCTTCTCTTAGGGTTTCTTGGAGAACCTGCTAGCCCTACCACCTCTTGAGAACCTCTAGGTAGCAAGAAATCTCCATCTTCAGGAAGATCACAGATGGGGGCTGTCCATTCCTTCTCCTCAAGTCCTGAGAGGACTGTGGCACTTTGGCTCAACTGATGAAATTCATTTCATCCTCAAAGCAGTTACAAAGGACAATGTAGTGCAGTTGCTTCCCTTATCTCCTCCCTGCTCTTTGTGAACCCTGTACTTTCTTTTAATGGGAAAACAGCGAATTTTGCACTGCACAGTCTTCCTTCACCTATATAAAAGGTATGCTACCACCTGATTTCATAATCTAAACTCAATCACAGCAATGTCACTCTGACAGGCAGGAAATTGCTGAGCTCTGTCTCTCCCTAAGAGCACAAAGAGTAACTCAACAGTTAGAAAGACCTCCTGCCTATCGCAGACCTTTCATGTACGAGCCAGAGAGAAACTGCTTCTTCCCTGGAACGAAAAATAGGCTTCTGGGTTCTGGACTTAATTGCAAACTTCTTAGCACTTCCTCCAGCATCTGCTGTGCCAATCTATGAAAGCAGAGGCCTTACACTTGTGAGCACTGTGTCTCCGCAAGCCCAAGGCTGCCAGCAGATCATATTGCATCCTGGCACACAAGGAACAGAAGCAGGGCAACAGTCAGCCTGCTGGTGACCTCAGCCTGTGGCATCAGGATCGGTGAAATGCGCAGGCTTTCTCCACTGAGTAGGGAAGGATTTTGGTGCCTAGCTGAAAGCAAAAGCCTGACTTTAAGCCAGAGAAGGTAGGAATCATCTGGCTTCACTACAGACCTCTAAAGTGTCGTTGAAGCCCCATGAATGGAAGATTAATGGCTTGCTGACAAATGTCACCAACATTAGTCACTATGAGACAATCTAAATGGAAGGAGGTTCTCAGCCTATGGGATTTGCCCTGTCCTGAAAGAGTAAAGCAGCCCTGCTTGGATGCAACTGCAGCTGATAGGACAAGAAAAGGATGAAAACCTCTATATCTGCATCTCTGAACCAGCAGAGCAATATGCTAGAAGCAGCAGATTACAGTTCAGCTTCTGTTATTTCAGCCAAGGCTAGATTAAGGGCCCAACATACTAAAAGTCACAGATTTTGTGCTTAGGCAAAGAGAATTTTATTATCCTTTTGACTGCAAAACAACTGCAGTAGAAAAGCCCTTATTCAGCTGTTTTACTATGCACCTCTTGGAGCGTGGACACCAGACCTGTAGCAAAGTCATGGCAGTATTAAACAAAACTGACTTCGGAATAATATGAAGAAGAATTCCTCCAGCTGAGGAACAGAACGGGAACAAAATGACTAGAGAACCACAGCTCTGTAAAAGTAGGACTGGGACAAAAAAGTGTTGTAAACTGTGATCTTAACATTCTTACGTCGACAGATATTCATCTGTTGCATGCTTGTAGTGCAGGTGTGCACACACAAGAAGAAATGAGACATCTGGGGCGTGTGTCCTTTTGGTTTGTATCCATCTAGGAATCACGGTTCCCATCTTCAACCTGTGGCCTTTGACCCTACCACAAAGGAAACTAGTCATAGCCAGGGTCCTGCATGCTGTCAAGAGACGGAGATTAATCTGTTACAAAGAGTCAATCAGTAAGTTCAAGCCTCTCTCTCAAGGTCTGTCTGCAACTATGTTTGTGCCGTTTGTTTTATAAGCCCCCTACAATTGTCCCAAGTTTTAGCCTGACTATTAGGGGATGAACTGAAGCTCTAAGACCAAATAATTTCCCTGTGAGTCAGTACCATATCTAGAAAGTAAATCTGTAAAGCAAACCTGGGGCCTGTGTCTCCAAAGACACTTCTCTGATGATGAGGCAATGTTCCTCCCGAGGAACTTTAGAAGATAAACTGTATATAAAATACCAATTTTGCTATAGCAGTAGATTTTTGGGTGTGCTCAAGCTCTTTATCTGCCAAACTCTGACCACGGGATTTCAGTTGTTCTTGTGAGATCACAGATGCTTCAGAATTACAGAACCTCTGCAAAGTCCCCATCTACACCCAGGAATCTCTAATTTTTTCATAGTATTCGAATTTATTTACAGTCTGCAAACACAATTAAGACTGAATGCTGACCTGATAACGAAGCTGTATGCCAACTCTAAGGATGATTCTTAATTTCAGTTAAAATCCCTGTTTGGGGATAATAACCAGCCTGGGAAGCTCAGTGGCACTGTAGCAGGAAATTGTAAGGTATTTTACACATCAGTTCTTGATAATAAATATAGAAAAAGACTTTCTTCAAAGAGAAGTTTGTGGCATGCAGCTGAAGCTCCCTGTTTCATAGATAGCTGGACTGTAACTGCCAGCTTTTCACCGGCCTTCAGCTCAGTTTTCAAAGATGTCTGCCAAAACATCATGGAGAGTTGACAGACTCGCTGTGAAAGGGCATCCGATAATAAGCAGGGCTTTTTGCTTCTCCTCTTTGCTACTGTAATTTATTTTGATATGCTGCTAACACACAGCAGAAAGAAGAGAAATCTATTCTGGAGTACTAGATTATTGAAAACCATCCATGGGAACTCAGCAGAGCACTGGGTGCAGTGGAGTTTGTAGGACAACAAAATAAATCCTGACCGCAGGACGGAGAATGAGTTAAGTGATAACTTCTGTAATCTACATTGACATGGAAACATAAGGTCCTCTGCAGTGGCAGCGGTGAAGGCTAGTCCCAAACTCCTGTGCATGCCTGGGTCAAAGAGACAACATGCTGAAGTCAAAAGCTGGAGATGCCTCATGACCTTTTGCAAAGTGCCAGATGCAAGTTTAGCTCCAGTATTGCACGTTTCAGTACTAGTTCCCAGAACACATTGCTAATCCCAGCCTGAATATGCACATGCAGAAAGGCACAGGGTGGTCTTTCCCTGGCTCAGACACAGGATTCTGGGTTTATTTCTCCCTCAGTGAGAAAGAAGAGGCAACCCAACCTGGCTAGCATCCTCTCTTCCCACTTCAGTCCTGTCCGTGTCCTGCAGCAAACATGTTTGATCAGGTCAAGTTAAAAATGTCATTGATCGGCCGAGGCGGTGAACAATGTGATCTCCAACTGACAGCACATGTCTCTTCACATGCACCGGT
Organism: Gorsachius goisagi; assembly: GCA_018403395.1. NCBI lineage: Eukaryota > Metazoa > Chordata > Aves > Pelecaniformes > Ardeidae > Gorsachius > Gorsachius goisagi. The sequence continues at coordinate 23,613 of BOSO01009546.1, read as the reverse complement.
GAGGCTGCCCACAGGGGAAGCTTGTTTTCTTGCCACAGAAAGCAGCCTCCATTTAATCACTAGCTATGGAGCAACTGTGGGCTTCTTGCCACAGGATGCTGAATCTCCTGGCTTAGCACTGACATATGTGCCCTGCTTGTGGTCATTTTTCTGCTGTTTCCTTGATAAACTTGAGGAAGGCTCTCAGATTAGCTGCCAATCCTCCTTCTGCTCATTGCTTATAGTGTGGGACACACTAGCTCGGAAAGCTACCTTCTGAAACAGTCTGTCCAGCTTGTGCTTTAAGCCAGGTTTGTGGCCAGTTTGAAGACAGAAGGGCATGAACCCAACACCTTGGTTATTTCAGTGTACTTAGCAGAAGGTGAACCCAGAGACTGATGTGGTTTTGCTCATGTTCACCCCATTCCTTGCCTACAGCAGTGGGATGCTCCACAACTGCTGCAGGCATCAGTATGGTTTCCACAACTTCCCACTTTCCTCCCACCCAGCTATACAGAGGGCTATAAAAAAAAAATGCTGTCCAGACTCTGCTGAGAAATGGACGATTGCGTCTGAAGTCAATTAAATAATTCAGATCGGATTAAAATGCCCTATTGCGTAATGGAATCTTTCTGCAAAGCCATGAAGCAGTTTCCACATCCCAATGATCCTATTTTCAAGTCAATACAATTAATTGTCAGAATATGCAGTAGTTGAAATTAATCTGGAATCAGAATGCAAGTGATCTTTAGCACACACACTGCAAGACACCATCAAAATCATTAGAAATTATCCAGGATGAACATAAAATGATTCACTGGGATGCGGTGGGCTCTGGCTTGACATGTCTCCATTGATACAAAATGTCTAACAAGTGTTTAATGAGAAAAAGGGCTCAACGCACCTAACCCTCAATTTTTGCATAATCTATTCATGGCATGCTACAGATGCAGGTATGAAAAAATGACCCTTAAACATCTCTCTTTCCCTGTATTAATGAGTCTACTGCAAGTGTGGATTACTAATGATGGGGGGAGGCAGTAAATTCCATCTTGGAGCTGATTCACTGCATGCTTTGTAGCTGCATTGGGCAGATGCTGGTTGCGACAGATGTGATTCAAGTTGCCAATATAACAAATTAAGGGTATGAACCAGCACTTTGGGAAAGAAAATGGAACACAAGGTGGCCAGACAAGTGACAGGGAATCAGCCATGACAGCAGGGAACCAGGGTGGTGCTGGAGAGAGGAATCAGGATCCTCAAACTGCTAATGATGATTAAATTAATAAATCTCTTTCCTCCCATTCATCTCTGAATCATATTTACATGCCAGTGGACTCGTAAAACTGCTGGTTCCTGAATTGATGCTTGTAAAAGGGGCTCAGTTCAGGGTCTCTGAAAGGAACAGCAGTGTGTGTAAACGGGGAACATGTACAACGTGTGTACAAGAGGAGGCAGTGCTGTCAGCCAGCATGAATACCCCATCCCATTTTACCACGTGTCCTACCATGTTTAGTCTGTATGCAAAGCTTGCAGCACGCTGAATATTATAAATCCACTGAAGTGTCTGCATAAAGATTAGTTTGCATACAGATCTGTCATTTATAAAATACAGAGCCTGTCACAGATATTCTTCATCTTGCAGAAAAACTAGAGAAGGTGGGAAGAATGTGCAAATGGGGGAACACATTGGATGGGTAGAGCGAGACATTTCAGGAAGGAAATGGCCTGATCCTCATATTGACACAGGATGTCCCACAGCTCTATCATCATCGACAAGCTTTTCTAAGAGTCACACAAACACGAACTTGGCAATGCTGTCTTGGGCAAACATAGACTTAGTCATAAGTAATTTACTCTGTGCTTCCTCTCTCCATACAGAGGTGATGCATCACCTTCCAGTGGGAGCAGCAGAGACACGACAAAGGGAAAGCTCTGGAGCTCCCAGGAGAGAAAAAGTTGAGAAAGTGGAGCTGCCACCCACCTCAGCTGTCTGAGATGCTGAAGCAGCTCAGGAAGATATTGGTTGCTAAGTACGATCTAGAGCTGCATTTGTCCTCTTTCATGTTTGCCTTTGTAGGACGTTCTCTATAAATACACACAAATGTTAAACTGCCAGATAAAGCAAGCTGTTGCTTTACTCTTGAAACCTGTCTTGCAATGAGCCTGAGTGACCCTACCTACTGACATCAAGCCCTCCATCTCCCAGTGCTGGCCCATCAGGTGGCTAGGGCAGCACTATGCGCTCCCCAGTGTGGTCTGAATCTCCAGGAGGCTTCGGGACACTACCCAGCGAGGTGATGGTCTGGCCATGGGCTGGCAGCACAAGGTGCCAGGACAGTGGTGAGGTAGCTCCCTCCACTGTCAGAGCCCACTGACAGGCAAGCAAGTGGGAAAGAGCCACCAGACTCCACTGCTACCTCAAGCTTGTCAGCTCTCCCTGCCATCCTGATGTTACCGTGTCTCCTCTCACTCTCACAAACCCCTGCAGCTTCCAAGCCTCGCACCCATGTGGTAGCCATCTTCCACTGCTCTAGCACCATGGGTTGTATGGTCTGTCTGTCCTCAAAACAACTCATGCACATGTGCATGGCCTGGGAGAGAAAGGTGATCATTTTCTAAGGTGGGACTAGATCATGATCAATTTTCTCCTTTTGAACATGATTGAAAAAAAGCTGATTTATGGGAGATTTTGTCAAGTGTGAAAAAGCAAGAAGTCAGCAACAGCTGAGCTCTCACTTTCCCTTCTGCCTGCATGTGGATGCTGTACATCATTTCAGGTAACAGGGAGTGGGATATTTATCAGGAGATGCCAAAAGGGGAAGCTGTATCGGGGAGTACGATGTCTAGTTGGGTGTAAGGTCCTGCTAAAGGATGTGTACAATGTTCCCACACACCAAGCCCATGTGCTCAACCAAAACCAGCTCGGGCTGGACAGCTGTACCTCATATGAAGGGCTGTACCATCAAAAGAGTGCCCTGAGCCACTTTGCGGAGGTATGAGGTGCAACCACACTGCCGGACAGTGAGAACAGAGGCCCAGGTAGGCAAATCCCACATTCAGGCTGTAAATCTTGCCATACCTGCACCAAAAATCACAAGATAAAATGTGACAGGCAGCTTTTATTGCTCAGTCACCAGGCTGGCTTCTCCATACCAATATTGTTTTCACATTGCCCACAACGCAGGATGCTGGTGCCACTCCATGGGGATGCCAGCAGCAGCATAGTCAGGCTTTAACAGTCCCATCACACTGACTTGGATACATGGTTCATTTTTTTTTCCTGCCTACTGGTACTTCTGGAGAATATCCTAGCTGCGAATTTTAGTGGGATACTTGAAGAAAAGAGACTCCTGCAGATGCCCTAAGTCAGAGCACATCTCCCAGTGAATCTGGGAACAATAAAGATTTGCAGCCTTGAACCGTGAGAGGGTCCATTTCTGAAAGTGTTCTTGGGCAGACTGTGAGGACAATTTGACCCTTCCTGAGTTTTCCACACATGCTTTTCAAGTTGCAGACCTACCTCTGCACCTCCTCAAGAATCTGTCATAAACTTAGAAGAAACCAGCAGATTGTAGGATAAGTCCTGTTTTTCCCTATGAGATGACTTTGCAGTGAAGGAGTCTACAATCCCATATTCCTCCTGCCTCACTGTTCCCTGATGCCTAGCACTCAGTTCAGCTGGGAAATTACACTTTTCCAGCAAAACAGCTCCAGAGTTACTAGGAAAACAAAGAAGTTGTTTAGTGATGAAATGAGCTTATCATCTGCTCTACAGAATTCCTACTGCTGTCACAGAACCGTGAAACACAAGGAGCCCAATTCCATTTGGAAACTATTTTTCAAGGTCTGAGGCTGGTAGTAAAAAAACAAAATAAAAATCATATTTTTATCTGAAAACTCAACAGTTATGATCTGCAGTAGTTAATCTGGAGCAAATTTACTGCCCTTCAAGACTTGTTCACTCCCTGTGGTTGAATATCCATGTGGGTGCTTGCTCCGTGTTGCATTGCAGCTGTGTAAGTGACTGAGCAGAGCTCTGCAGAGCCCTGGCAGGACAGTGAGCATGATCCGCCCTAGGGTGGTATCAACATGGGACATCTGAGAGTAGCAAGATGTTCGGACAGAGAATTGGTTGAAGAAGCTGGTTATTTAAATTAAGTTAGTGCACAGAGGGATGTGATAGCTCCTGTCTTCTGCACTCCTACTTGTTTCACTGGAGCACTGAACTCTCATAGCAACTACCACAGCAGCTGGAGCAATAGTAGCTATACAAGCAAGTGCAGGAGGGATTCATCTGCCTTCCTCTGATGGCGGAAAGACCTAGCCCCCATGGCTCCCCTCTTGCCAGAGGAGGGTAAGAGGTGCCCAGTGCCCATCCAGTTAACACTTAGAGGTGCTGGTGTCTCCCAGGTGTCTCTACATGGAATTGAAGGCTACCACCTCAGAATAAAATATCTAACTTCTACCTATCTAATGTTAGATGAGATTAGCCCTGCCATGTGTCTCACCATGCAGACTTTCTATGGCTTAAAGACTTTGGATTCATTCCTAGATCATCACGACAGACTGACAGTGCAGTCTTTTACCGTGGTTTGAAGAACACCCTATGTAGTGATTTTATAGACTTAAATGCCAGGCAGTGATGCATTGCCCAATGGAGTGTCATACAAGAATCATAAATCTCAATCTTGCAGGAGCTTGTGGATGTCAGACATGTGAATATGCTGATTTGGTATCCATGGTAATTTGGCATGTCTCACATCTTTGTCTTCTGCCCAAAATAGATTAGCTTTTAAATATTACTCAGCACTTGGAGTTCTGCCACAACACAGAAGACAGTTGAGAGAACACTAAAAATGTGTCTCCCAGTGCAAAGAAATATTGAGATAAACTTCATTGGCTTTGTTCAGTCTAAAAGCAGAACCCTCTTCCATGGTGATGTTCAACAAGGCAGGATGAGGTTATTTGGCTAATGGTAGCTGAGGTGGAGATCTTAACACACACGCTGGAACTAAAATAGGACAAAATCTGAGTGTGAAGTTGCTCAGCTAAAGTTCAGGACTATAACCCTTGCTGGAGCACTCACCTCTCCTGACTACAAGTACAACTGGGTTGCCCGTTCAAACTGAACACCAGCAATCTGCCGTGTAATATTTCCAGAAATAATCAAATGTTATACATGGCACAAACCTAATGATAGAGCCCCTAAGTAATTTGTTACATACCAAGTCCCTGCTTTCACAGCACAAATAGGCAATCAAGTTGTATCGCAGACAAAGACAAATCCACACATTTGCACAAGCAAACAAGGCAGTTTGCCTGCAGAATGTGTAGAGACATTAATCACTTGCACCAGTCCTGAGTGGGTGTGTGAATTTACTGTTAAGAAGTTAACTTTGTGGTACTGTTCAAATAAAATGTGAATTTATTGGTAGCTGAAAAGTAAATTCAAAGGCCAATCCATTCTTTTATGCCCATAAACAGCCAAGATATAGTTTAATTTCTTCGGATAATAAAAGCCTTTTGTTCACTTTGGAAAGCACCACCTTATCTGACAGCTGTTGGAAGAGGTGGGTACAAACAGCCTGGACTCCCATTGCCCATTCTCCCACCTTCCCAGGGATAGGAAATGTGCTCTGTAGGGATTCCAGCAAAGCCAGTGGAAAAGCTGTGAAAACCACTGGCCCGTCTATGGAATAACAGAGCCCCCAGGACTTCTCAGTTAAAGAAAGAAAGGAGGTTTTATTCTTATCTGGGAAGGAACTGGGAAAAGCATATTGTATGGAAAGCTGCTTGAAGATAATTCAAATGGCTGAGACAGAGGCAGGCTTCACGGCCCTGCCCGGGGTTAACCATGTGCTTGATGACGGCTATCAGGACACACCACACTGTAGACCAGGCCTTTACTGGGGTCCGCTTCCTATCTCACCCTAATCATACTGTCAGAGCTGATGTGATAATGACATGACTGTAAAACTCCTTTTGGATGGGGGGGAGCAAGGGAGACTTTGTGTGAAATGCCATCCATGAGTCCTTCCTTGAACCATTTCAGTTCCCAGCCCACATGAAGGTTCATGGCAGTTTTCTCTGCTTTCCTTCCACCGGTGCAGTTCCAGGCTGGAATTGCAGGGTATTGTATTACAAGTCCCACGGGTGCTGCCTCAGCCTCAGTAAACTTTATTTAAACACACACAGACATACACAGACAATATACATATATTTGTTTCTTCTCTGACAGTTCTACAGGACCAACACTGCTTCGGATGACACTCGTGGAGATTTTGAAAAAGTGCAGGAAATGTACGAAAAAATAAAGGTCTTTTAATAATTTGTGAGTCATGGTCATCCACAGAAACAACACAGGTGCATTCAACCAGGCGAGCACATGGACACAACTCCACATACAGTACATTGTGTCTATATAAGTATCTCCACATACATTGTGTCTATATAAATGTACAACAGTCTCAGAAATCAGCAGGACACAAAACCAGACAGGTACTGGCATGGCACATGCTTGCACTCCCAGTGTTGCAACCCACTTGCCAGTGCACCAGTGTGACTCGGTCAGGGTGTGGGGGTGAACAGAAAGATGCTCCAAACATAGTCTCACTGTACACTATAAAACCTCACCAAATATGCAACAATGTCATAAAATGAACATTCATCTGGAGTTCTGGTGACCAGCTCCTTTGAGTCAGATCTCACAGCTTTTGTATCACCACAACTCCTGGGATATATGGTTACTTATCTAATATAGCTTCAACTATATCTCAACATATATTTTATATACAGTACATATACACAGAACATACACAGAGCAGTATATGTATATTTTTGTGTTTTCATGTTTGTACATTATATCACAGATTATATGAACACATAAAATATATGTTTTAGGACCTAAAAAGAAATAATTTTATAAAATATTCATAATATGCCCCCCCAAAAAGCATCAAACAAACACAAAAAGTCAAACAAACAAACAAACAAAATCCAGAAATGCACTCTTGAAGTGTTAACTGCCTGCCCTAGGACAGCATGAGATGCCTGCCCCTTCCCCTTGTAAGTACAGCAGCACAATGGTGGTTTGGAACCATGCACCCAGGAAAACACAAAGCAGTATAAATTGGTGAGCTGCAAATTCAGAGTGGAGTCTGGAGCCTGGCTGGCTGACTCTACACTCTCCCACTGTCTCCCTTGCTAGGATTTAAAAGGTTCTGCCAGGAGCACAGTATTTTACCTGCAGCAATATTTGCTAGACTAAATCTACTGACTGAAGTCCAATACTGTTATCTTCTAGCACTTAGAACCCAGCTTCTGAGCTATAGCTTTTTTTATTTAAAACAATCTTTTTATTTAGCAAAAAATTGTTTCCACTGTACCCTTCGTGTGTCCTCTTCCTAATGTGACAAACCCAGAGGAGATGAAATTATGGAGATCTGGCCCTCCACTTCGATAAATATCCTTTCCATAGGGACCTGCCAAGGAAAAGAAAACAAAGAAACCTTTATTCAGTGTGTGTGTTTGTGTATATATGTATACACACACATATATGTGATACAGTCCTGCTGTCACCCTCATGTATGACTACCAAGGCCCTACCACATGGTTACATTATTAATGGCAAGTAGAGAGTATAACAGAACACAACATCTATGGCAGCATCAAAGTCTTATTGCTTTATTGGCTAAGATTTACGAAGAAGAACAATTGCATATTCTGATAACTGCCAAGGGATGGATGGATTCTGATACGGGAACCACTAATGTGCCAAACCAAACATGCCACACTCCGGGAAATTTTATCACCACTGGCTCAGATTCAGGTTTGCTAGGAGCAGCACTCCCAAGGAACTGGTCTCACTCAAACCTTCAGGACTAAGGAACTAAAGGAAATCAGATTAAATGTGGCTTTGATTCTTCCCCATTTCAGCCAGATCCCTGACAGCTTTCATGTCCCGTTGGTAGAGATTTTGTCTCAGCACAAAAGCAAAGGTACAACTATCACTCTTGTCCAGGCTGGACCCAAGTCCCCATTAACAATATGATAGCAAACTTTGCCTTTTAGCTTTGGTTTGCTCTGGTCCTTGAATGGCATCTGTGGATAGTTTCTCAAGTGCAAGAGTCTTCTGCAGAACACTTCCTAGGAGCTTTCTCAGTCTGTGACAACAGAGTAAATTCAGGAGACACACAGCTTTTTAGTATTTTAATATATTAATAGAGAAAAAGGCCTTCTGCCTCCCTGTTACCATGCAAAGCCCTGAAATGAGGACACAGATAATTTTTCAGATACTCTTTATCATCTCCTCCCTTTTTCATGTTGTTAATTTTTCTATTCCTTTTATTTTAGAAAGAGGCAAAGATAAGATGGGGGGGGGGGGGGCGGGAAGTAAGGCAGCCTCAGGGCCTCAGAATGCAGCTCCCTCCCTGTTAAATCTCCACCTTCTCCATGCCTTTTTGTACAAGCCCGTGATGCATCACTGTTCTTCTGAGCCGTGGTGGCTGGAAATCCAGCACGGCAGATGGTCCAGCGCACAGCACTCAAAGAGAAGAGCTGAGTCAGGAAGGTATGAGGAGGGCCAAATGGGCATCAGGGATCCAGGTGGAAATGCAGCCTGGGGCCACATTCTGGCTGGCTCACATTGCCTCTGACAGATGCTACAGCCCTTTACTATTTTTCAAACACTGAGACCTAGTCCCATTTGTTCTCACACACTTTCAGGCTCTTTGGCAACACTCTGAAAACTAACAGGAACAGAGACTGAAATCTGATCAGTCTGCAAAGTTTTCCTCTTTCCTTTTTAGCCAGTCATTCTCACCCCAGTATCCTGGTCAGCTGCTACTGATTTTGCAGGCCATTACTCCTGTCATCAGAGTCCACCTTGCATATGAGAGGGCTGAGGGTAAACACTCCCCCCAGGGTCTAAATTGTCCCAAAATGTCCCACTGTTCTGCCTGGCAATGGATCTGAGCAGGGTCCAAACCCCACTGCCCATTCAGGGAGGACACCAGCCACTGCCTGGCCAGGAGAGCCTAGCACAGACTTTGCCATCACATGAGCACATTGAAGATCCTCAGAAGAGGCTCAGATATGGCAGGCAGAAGATGCTGAGACTCCTGACAAATGTTTATTCCTATCTAATAGAAAAAGCATCCCACTCCCTTCCCTCACATATTTTTCTCTGGTCAAGGTCAGTCAAGTGCTCCCTGTAAACTTCTCAAAACCTTAACCCCTGTAGTGTTTCTACAGGTTTTGGAGTGTTAGCAGAAAGACAGCTTTCTTCTTACAGTTATAGTAATGCAAGGTGGTAGCAAAAACCTTCAAATGTGGAGGCATCCACCCATAAATTGGCTGAGAAGACAGTTTCCAAAAAAAAAAAAAAAAAGAAGGATTTTCTGCTTCCACAAGAAAGATCATGGGCTCTTTCTCTCTTCTTCCTACCCACCTCTTGCAAGCTCTGGCTTCTGCGTTCCTAGAAATGGGTGGCAGACCTTTTCCTCGGAGACCCTTGGAGCTATTCTTACTTCATGAGATGTTTGCTCTTTTCCCAAGAAGCCTGCAGAGATGGTTTGTGGCTGCAATGCCCAATTCACTTTCTTTTGCTCTACCACTTTTCTAAAATGTGCTGCATTTTTTATTTCCAGTAAGCCAATTTTTTCTCATATAACATCAATTTCTATGCTCTCAGGGCCAGCTACTCTGGTGACTGACACTCTATCAGTGCCATAAATTTACTGTTTTAAACAAGGATAAAAGAAATATGTGCTATTACCTCTAGCTGAAATCAGCTGTCTTTTATATGTCCCTTTGGAGAATCTGTTTAAGACAGAGATCAAGAAAGGGAAGTACATATATAAAAAAAGCAAACATTTACTGGCAGATTGAAGATTGCTCATCAGCTGTTTGCTCTTTGAACCTTGCTCTGCCCCTTATAGTACAGAGCAGTTAAATTAAAACATTCCTGTGATAACAATCCATTAGCATTTGAACAGGAGTTATGTTTTCCCACGAGAAACTTGAATTTATAGACTTCAAGCAGCACGAGTCTTCCCTTTTTACAGATACATTATAGGATGCTACATTTGTTTTATATGTTTTTTTTTTTTTTTTTAATTCCTGCTTGCTTGTGATCATTTCTCTTGGATTCCCAGCGTAAAAATGTTGGGACACAGCTTTTACTTTTGGAAGCGCCTTGGAGGCTGCTGGTGGGCCAAGCTCAGGTGCTCTTATCTGAACAGACTTTTTCATAATCACTCCTTGACTGACATGGCTCACACTGGAAGCAAATGTTCCCTTGTACCTTAACAAAATGCATGTGCCTGGTAGCCACAACAGAGCCAAAGAAGCTCAAGCATAAGCAGGCAAGGCTGAAGAGCAGTGGAACTGCAGACAGGGCTCTGCCAGACCAGAAAACACCCCTGCTTTCCCCTTTGGGGCTGTTTTCCTCCTGCCTACCTTCAGCTGTGTGTGCTCTTACCCTGCTGCTGGGAGTTCATCCACAGTTGGTGGAGAGGGATTGGCCCTGCCAAAAGGGGGTTCAGCCACAAGTGGAGCTGCTGATGGAGTTACCTGTCCTGTGGGCTTAGAAGGAGCTTTTAGTAGGCTGAAGCTTGGTGTTTCCCTCTGCCCTATGGTGAAAGAGCTAGAAATGGCCTAATTCTGTGAAAAACAAGTGTAAATGGACAGATCTGCACTTCATTTCAGACTTTGGGGATTTTTATTGCCAATCAACACCCAACCAACCAAACTGCCATTCCAGACAGAAGGGAACTCTCTTTCAAACCCCGCAAGGTTCCCCTGAGGCCTTTCTGGTGCTGGAGCCTGCACCAGCCCAGGTGTGGTGCCTATCCCTTGGCAGCGTTGCCTGCAGGGTCAGGGTGGAGGTACTGAGCTGTTGCAGAACCCCAAGAACACAATAAAATGGAGATCTCTGAGATGACCTGCTGTATAAATGAGGTGGGGACAGTTTGATGGCTATCTGGTACCTGCTGTCTACAGGCATTATTCACATTGCTCTCCCTCCTCCCCATGTGAGATCACATCAGACCAAAGCTGCCTTTGCATTTCCCTGGGAGCACACACAAAACTTCTCATGGGCTGCAGTCATCAGGGAGATGAAACCCAGGACCCAGAGGCAGCACCTAAGACCTAAAAGAGGTCAGATAGAGCAAGAGCAGCAGACCAGCGTTGCGAGCAAGGCAAGGCAGCGCAGCCCAGCATGCTCATGTCCTCGGGCTCCCAGCACGCACTTTCCCTCTTTTACATCTCCCGCTTTGGGTGAAATTAGCTGCCGTCTGCTGGTTTACCATGTCCAGGTGTCCTACCTAGCTAGCGCGTATTAACTCTCTCTGGGGCTTGCTGGTAGCTGTGTACGATCACAACCAGTGTCAGCATTCTGAGAGAAGGGGTTAAGGGACTCTTAGTAGATAAGATGCTGTATAATAATTGTCTAGATTGCTGCGTAGCCCAGAGAATCAAATTGATAGATTGCGCTCAAATGTTTTGCTAACTGTTGTGCGAACTAACTGATGCAGGAACATTTGCGGTGAACACCCTGCAGTTTGGGCAAGAGCAAAGAAGCAACTGAGTCTGCGCAAGAACAAGGGGTTACTAGCAGTGACGAAGAGGAGCCATCAGCCTTCATCCCCACGACCCCCACGACCACCACAAGGAGGCACTGAGCAAGCGCAGTAGGGAGGGACTTATGGAAATGACCTCATGAAGCTAATTTTAATACGAAGCGGGGACAGGTTATGCATATGTATAGGCGTACTGAGAAACTTCATGTATATGTAACACTTTGCTACATATAAACAGGGCACATTGCTGCGTGGAGGTGCGCACGACTTTGGTGGGACTACCCCCCATGCTGCCCAGCGCTGAATAAACGTACCTACTTTACAATCTTACAGATTGTGGAGTCTGTGTCCGCACGTCAATTCAACCAGCCACTGAGCCGGCCAGCAGAGCGGCTGTGTCCCCTCCATGCACCTCTATGTCCCTGTTTGTAAAGGGAGTTACTCTGCCTGCAAAGCACAGGGTGGTCTGTGAATCAAAAGCGCTGTACAGGAGCCAGATTTGATTACGATGGAGTCTCACAGCATGCATGACTTCCAAAGCAAAGCAACCACCCACCTACCTGATCTCATGGTGCAGAACATGCTATCATTTAATACGGTATTTCTCTGGAGATTCTGCATCTCTAAGGTCTATTTCTCATGTTTAGGATAAAATCTAAAATGCTGTTTCGGAGCATCATGCCTGACTCCCAGGAAGAGGCTTTTCCTGCTCTCACACTCCCTGTTCTTGCTTGTACTCATATCTGTGTGCTCTAATGCATGTAAACCCTCGGACACACACAGGCTCGCAGGCTTTTTCTTTAAAAGAAATGAACAGGAGTCCAGCAAGGCTGTGTGTTACCAAAGCAAATGAAGTCTAACACTTACACAACTTAGAATTTCCAGAAGAAATTGAAACAAGGCAAAACACAACCTTTTTTTCCTCTCCTTTGGTTATGAGGCACAGCAGAGGCAGAGAGCAGATGAGTGTTTTGCCTGCCACAGAAATAAAGGCATATTCTTTAGGGCATACAACTCAAAGAGGGAACATTTCATTACAATGGCATCCTGCATAACACACATATGGAACAAACTCAGTCACAAATAGCAATTACAACCCCAGCTCTGATTTAACAGAATTATTAGAGCTGAACTAAAATGCTGTTATCCACCTCTTGGAAGACATTATTACTGAGTACGGATTACATCACCCTGAGAAGGGCAGACAGGGACTGTCATGGACAGCCTTTTGCATGAGACACTCTGGGATCCTGACCTCATCACTGTCACAAATTTCCTTGGAAAAAACCCTGTACCCAGAGAGGAGTCCCCACATCCAAACTCCTCAGCACAAACATTATTCTCAGACAGATCTCTGTGGAAAGAAAAAAAATTCTTTTTCTTTTTTTTTTGGGGGAGGGGGGGGCGGGGGGGGAACCCCCCCAGCCTACCTGCTTCTGACGCTGCTCATTTCTGCTGGAGTGATTCTTTCTAATTTACAGATATCAACAGACTGAGACAAAGGGCATGAGCTGCCAAAACTACTGTAAGGTGTTTGCTGAGCACATGGCAGAATGCTCTGCATCGCTTTGCCTATCCTGTCCATCAGATGCAATCCATCAGATGCAATCATCTCTGAATGCAAGGGGAGGCATGGCTCCAGACCCAAAATGAGGAATTCTTGGGGCCAGAGCTGCACAGAACAGCCAGGAAGCACACAAACCATCTCAATTTGAGGGAATTCTCATTGCAGAAATTGCTGGGTATTAGGCATGGCTGTGGGCTACACCACTGAAGGAAGCGTTTGCAGGCAGGTCGGGCATCTTCATATCTTACCACAGCGTGGGGTGCAGATTAGCAGAGAGATTACAATGATAAGAAGGGCACCCAAGGGATGTCGCTAAAACATTATCATTTTTTTCCTTAAAAAACCCCAAACAAACAGAAGCCAGCTGGCACCTCTCACATTTGTCAGAATAAAGGCACAGTAAGGGCCATCGTAGTGTGCTTTTTCTGGTTTAATACCATAGTTCTGGGATCACTGTCTACCCTGAACATGCAAATGTACAAAAAAAAAAAGCAACTGGAAAGAGTTCAGTGGTACTTAGGGTAAGCTGTCAGCATTGTGCAGCCAGACATGGACAAGATGTAGGCCAAATCAGTGCAGGGAATAACAGAGTTTTCTATACCCTACAGATTCCTTATCTTAAATCACACAAGTGGGCTAAGAAGAGCTGAGTTCCACTTGCCGTGTCCTAGTAATGTGACAACCTACCCATAATTTCACTTTCTGTCAAAATAACTGCCTCTTCTTTCTTTATCTCCCTTTTCCTCATGTTAAGGCTTTGTCATATCCTTCCCTGCTTTATCCCTCTTGTTCTCCATCACATGTGAGTGCTGACCACAGAGACCCTGCTTAAATCATCCCCCATTGGGCCATCTGGCCACAGACTGTGCTAAACAGTTTGCAGGGGGATGGCCTTGTCCACCCCTGCCAAGAGGGACCTGGGAGTCCTGGTGGATGACAAGTTGGCCAGGGTGCCCTTGTTGCCAAGAAAACCAATGGCATCCTGGGATGCGTTAAGAGATTATCTTCCCCCTCTACTCTGCCCTGGTGAGACCCCATCTGGAGTACTGTCCAGTTCTGGGCTCCCCAGTTCAAGAAAGATCAGGAACTACTGGAAAGAGTCCAGAGGAGGGCTACAAAGATGATGAGGAAACTGGAGCCTCTTTCCTACATAGAAAGGCTGAGGAAGCTGGGCTTGTTTAACCTGAAAAAGAGAAGACTGAGAGGGGATCTCATCAACATGTACAAATATCTTAAGGGTGGATGTCACAAGGATGGAGTCAGACTCTTCTCAGTGGTGCCCAGGGACAGGACAAGGGGCAATGGGCACAAACCGAAGCAGAAGAAGTTCCAGTTGAACGTGAGGAAGAACTTTACTTTGAGGGTGACCGAGCCCTGGAACAGGCTGCCCAGGGGGGCTGTGGAGTCTCCTTCCCTGGACAATGTCCTCTGTAACCTGCTCTGGGTGAGCCTGCTGGGTGATCTCTGGAGCGCACTTCCAGCGCATGCCATTCTGGGATTCTGGGATTCTGTGAGCTCCTTGCCTGGCTCACTGTCCATGGCACAGTAGGAATGGTCTTCTAGGTCAGGGTCTCTGGGATCCCTATAGGTCCCCAAGGCTTTTGTGATGTTTCTGAAAGAGAACGTGTGCCTTACCTGAGCAAACAGAGCCAAGTCTTACCCAACATGAGCCAGGCAGACCTGTGTCACTGAGGCTGCCTTCACCAGCTGGTGGGGGCTCCAGCAAGCACATGGCTCTTGCATAACTGACTCCCTGGTGCATCACAAAACCTGGTAAAAACTCAGGCCAGCACCACTCCCAAGCCAAGGGGATACTTTGGGCTCAAAACAGAACAAGATGATAATTCCAACTTGAAATCTGGGAGATCCTTATTTTTCCTTTTGATTTATTTCAGTGTGCTTCTGCATTATCAGCTTTCAGAGCACATTTGCATCATAACTTCCAGCCTTCTTTTCAACCAGCACAGGTAAAAGCTTACTATTCCTAAATGAATACTGGAGCTCTCATGTAAAATTATTGGCCAGGAACTGGGCTTTATGGAAAATGATGCATACTGGAAGACTTCCCACAATATTGCAAGAATGGGGAACAGTTCCCTGGCATGGGGTTTGTGTCAGTCGAAAGTAGCAATCCTGCCAAAAACATGCCCACTTACTGCACAGCAGACCAAGCTAAATACAGTGCAGTAAGCTGTATGAGTCCAGGTCATACTCATGTATTGTTCTGGTATTGGAAAAGATGTAGAAAGCTAAAAGCTGTGCTGGCTTTCCTCATAAGTGACCAAGGGAACATCTCTTTTCGTTAATTGTTTACTCCGTTAACTACAGCAGTTGTCCTTGATTTTGCAACCTCCTTGCAAGCTGTAACAAGCTGTAAGAGGCTTCAGGAAACATCATTTTTAGGTTCTGTTAACTTGAAAAAATGGCTATGTGAAAGTAAAATATGGGACCGCAGTGCTAGAGGGTCTTGCCAGCGATGTGCGTTGGGGATAACAGAAATACAGTGATGAGTTCATATTCTGCTGAATTGTCTAAATAAAAACACTTTCAAAGAGAGGAGTAAATTGATGGGAAAATAAAATACATCACCTCCCATGGCTCCAAATGCATGTGCTGGTTAGCAGAAAAACCTGCTGAAGTACCTGGTTTGTGCAGGGAACAGCTCTGCTCCTGTGGTCTGCCTCTCGTCGACATACAGCTATACCAAAATACACGTGTGTCTTGAAGCATACTCTGAAGCTCCACAGAGAGCAAATATTTAAGTCCCCAAAAGCCAAGAAAGGACACTCCTTTCCTCTACAGTACAGCAGAGGGAAGAGACCCCCATGTATGTTCCCCTTTATGCAACCGGGGACAAGGGGCTCACACAAAAAGGCTTCCTCGATCACGGTACTCCCCATTCCCAGTCCTGAAGCTGTTCCCCTTTACAAGGAGGGAAAGAGAGAAGGAAAAGGGACTCTGACTCTTCTCCCTTGAGGACATAAGGACCTTTCCATCACGTGTGCAATTTACAGCAATGCCATCATGTAAAACGCAGTGAAAGCACAAGCTAATCCAGCAAATCTCTCTAGAAAACTCACCTGGCTGCAATCCTTGCCCAGTGAGGACAAGAAAGCCGCTACCAAGCCTAGAAGAAACCAAACAGGTTTGGGGCTCCCGTTCAGAGGAGTCTCAGACACTTAAAAGCCCAGTGCGACTGAAAAATCTGTTGTTCCCATCGGTATTAGGAAGAGCTGTGCTGTTGCACCCCTACACTTGCAGCAGTGACATTACAGCTCGGGTACCACACAGGGCTAATATCAGATCAGACCTGAGCAGAGCAGGAGGCATGACCAGCTTCCAAAGAGGTGCTCTAGGGCAGTCATGTATCAAGGGGATCCTTGCAGATCAGGCTGTCAAAAATTAATGACAAATAAGCCCTTAATCTTTCTTGTGCATCCTTAAGCACACCCTATAATGGTACAGCTAGGGATACAGAAGGTGCTCAAGTTTTTGTATGACTCAGGAGAAGCGTCCTTCTGTTTCTTTTACCAGGCCATGAATCAGTTCACTTCTCCCTAGCACGCACACATTCATGCTTACCACTTTATACCCTCTCAGGGAAACATAATAGAGGCTGAGGACTGTTTTATCAGCCTGCTGAATTCTGGAGCAAGGAAACAATTACTACTGGTTGATTTAAACTATTCTATACAGAGAATATAAATCATGATTAAACACTGTAGGTTTTCACAGTAATGTGTATACAGCTTTATCTAGTTTAGTGGTTAGCCTGCTCACCCAGCTCTCATAAGAAGCAGCTTTAAGTTCTCTCCCTGCCAACAAACACTCAAGGCTATGCCTCTTCCTCCCTGGCAAGCACCTAAACACCAGGCTATGGCTTTTGTGATCCCTGCCAGGTAGGAATTGCAGTCCATCCTTTATCCATGTTGTACCAGTGAGTGATGACATTATACAGTGAGTGTACTTGTCTCCAGATCCCTTCATGCCGGCAGCTCTGTGAACCAGGGGAATTTGGTGATATCCAGAAGTTTTCATTTGTACTTAGAATCATAGAATCACAGAATCACTTGGTTGGAAAAGCCCTTTAAGATCATCAAGCCCAACCATTCCCCTAACCCTGCCATTCCACCACTAAACCCTGTCCCTAAGCACCTTGTCTGCCTGGCTTTTAAATACCCCCAGGGATGGGGACTCGACCCCTTCCTTGGGCAGCCCCTTCCAGTGCTTGACCACTCTTTCAGTAAAGAAATTTTTCCCAATACCCATCTTAAACCTCCCCTGGCACAATTTGAGGCTGTTTCCCCTTGTCCCATTGCCCATTACCTGGGAGCAGAGCCCGACTCCTCCAGGCTCCTCCCTCCTGTCAGGCCCTCCTGTCCCTCTTGTAGGGAGCTATAAGGTCTCCCTCTCAATCTCCTTTTTTTGAGGTTAAACAACCCTCAGCTGCTCCTCATAAAGACTTGTGCTCCAAACCCTTCACCAGCTTTTCTGTTCTCCTCTAGACACGATACTTAAGCTCAGTCCTGCCTGAGGAAGGACTGTGTATCTCAGGCTTCAGTGCATGAATCTCTTCTGGTCTGTTGGGACATGGCTAGTCTTTGGCAATGCTCCTTGTTTCTACCTACGTAACAGCAGTAAAAAAGAAGAAAAAAGAAAAGGAAAAAAAAGAGGAAAACCCAGCACTTCCCTGGCAGAAATCTCCAGGGAGCAGTTGCAGGGCTGTGAGAGAACAGGAGGTGGGAGATGCATCATCAAACCAGTCACTGTCTCCACGGCATTTCTTTAGTACCACAGACCCAGTGGTGGCTGGTGTAAATGCTGTGGCTCTGCTGACTGCCAAGCATTTGCCCTTCAGTGTCTAAGTGGTGTTGCTGTTGCAGCCCAGTAAATACAACTTTTGCCATTACCAGTGAAAATCCCCAGGGTTTGTACTGACCCAACAGCATGGGTCTGGGCTTGCCTGGACCTGTGCTGTTTTTTTGTTTGAGCTGTGGTAGCAAAGCCGTGACTGTCACCTCCTCAGGGTTGGCTCTGCTCTGGGACCAGCCCATGGCAATGGTCTGACCAAGCCAGGTTGTCCCTGGTGACAAATTGATGACCCAACCAGAGAGACACGGGAAGAGTGAGCACAACACCAGGGACCCAAGGCAAGTATTATTAAGTTTTATATATCAATTTTAAGGGCATAATAAACGAGTCTTTCTATATTAATTTGAACTACGAGCACTAGTACTATTATAACTATTTCTTGTGGTTTGATTAAGAGTGTCCAAACATTAAAGAACCAACAATACACTTCCAGCTCCACACACGAAGTGAGCTCCCTTTGGCTAGATAGGATTTTGAGTGTAACGCTTTATCTATGAAGTGTGGTCATAAATCTGCTTCCCTTCTCCAAGCACTAATTCCCAGATCAGTATGGAAGAAATTCAAAAGTTTCCAGGCAGAGAAAATGCCAGCTTAGATGCACATTAAGTCTTTTGGTTGACACATTTAGAGAAACCATTTTAATTAATTATCCCATAAATATCCTGGCTTCTTTCCCTGTAACAGTGTTAAATTTCATGGCACATGAGTTCTCCCCAGCAGTGTGGAGCAGGTAAAGTCTAGCTCTGTGGACCTCAGCCCCACAGAACATCCCACTGGTAGCACAGCACCGTGTTCACCGCTTGCTTGCACTATGCTGTTTGCTCACTGTGCCCCTCATTGCTGAACCGTCATAGGCAACGCAGCACAGGGGCAAAGTGTGCTCACTTGCTTATGCACAAGCTGGATCTCTTACTTGTTGCAGAGCTAAAAGCTTCACTTGCTGTGACCAGTTTAGTACTCTCCATAGGAGACTGGGTGTCTATTGCCCTATTCTTCATCAAAGCTGAGCTGGATTTTAGCCTGTCTTGATGCAGCACTAAGCACTGAAGTTGTTATACCTTTAAGCATCTTACAATAAATTGTTGTTATTAAGAAGTCATAACTTCACAGAATGCAACTCATGCTCTGCTTTTAATTGAGGTGACCAGCAGAGGTGGCAGAGCTGTTCCAGTTAGCCCCAGGTGAGCTTAGGTAACTCCAGGTAACCCAGTGTAACTCAAGTGACCTGGATGCTGGAGGTACTCATGACTCAGGTATTTTGCTGTGTTAAGAGAAGGGGATGAATCTTTGCTTCCTAATGACAACTCACACGCCCTGGTGATTCATGTAGAAATTAGAAATAATGGAGGACTGATGGCAACACCTGCAGTGGTGAAGAAGGAAGGGCTCAAAAAGAAGCTTGTACAAAGTTGTCCTGATTCAGGGTCCCACTCTGACCTCAGGCCACTGCTCCTGCATAATTATTATTATATAATTCATATAAATATTTTTATAATTTGCTTTTCACATTCCTTCTCTAGATGGTTTTGTCTTGCTTTCAGTGGCCAGCCACAGATACGCCATCAAGGCCTCTCCCGTTTGCTGTATTTCCTACAGCCCTTCTTTCTTGAACCACATTTCCACAGCCTTCCTATGGGAAACAGCAGCAATTACCTACATGGAAAAGTAACCTGAGGGAAGTGTCGAGTGCTTTTCCAATTCTCTGTAATCTGATTTAGCAAGTGGAAGCAGCAGGAAAGTGTTACTGCTCTGTTATAAGTGCTCAGAAAATTATGTCAAGAACCTACACACTAGAGAAACCCACTTCTGCAAAGTTGATTAATATGTTGTTACAAAATTACACTGAAAATGGAATGTGTCCAGAGGGTAAGAGAGATGGCATGATCTTTGTCTCAAACTGCAAGACTTTTTAGTCTTGTGTTGGGACTTTGTGTTGCATGGAGTTCTGCAACTTCAGCCCTTACTTCCCAAGTAATAACATCTCTTGGGATGACTAAGTGAAACTGGTTTATGCTTGCATGCTGAACTGACATTAAACCAGCAGTTTTAATTTGATATGAAGATATTAAATTCAGAAATGTTTAAAATGTCTGCATTTACAGTAATCTTCTTGAATAAAGAACTTCAGATACAGTCCCCAAATGCATTTGGCTTATGAAGTTACTTCTCAGCAAACAGAATTTTTAGAAATACGTTGTCCACATGTACCTTAACACTACAGCCTGCACACTTGTGCAATGACTTTCAGGGGAAAAGAATAATGATGGCTAATTTTTCATTCTGGGTAAGGCAGTAAAAGGGAATGTACCTGTCTCAGTTAACTCTGAGGAGCTGATTCCTTAAAGCACGTGATCTCAGGGAGACAGGGGATAAAAGGAGAGGAAATAACTGCATGCATGGCTTAGCCTTAGTCACTTTCTAAAGGGCCTGGTCCTATCACTAGGAACAGAAAGGGCAGAGGATGTAGAAACACAGGTTTGTCATTAAAGAATAAGAGTTTGTTATTAAAGAAAAGTGTAAACCCAAATTTTTCTTTCCCCTATCTGGTTAAGATAGGGGAAAACCTTCATTTGAAAGATGCAATAACATACAACTTACTAAGGAACCTTACTGGAAATGAAAATAAAGAGAATTTAGGAGGGTAGACAAAGCAGTTGGCCAAGTGGCATGAGTGATGAAGCACTCCACTTTTCCCAGGTATATGAGAAAAGGAAAATGGCTTCAGGCACTCTCTGCCCACGTGCTGAGCCCGTGAATCCACAGCAGGCTGTGAAGGTTCCTGCTCTCAAGTGCGAGGTGGTAGGTCGGCCCAGAGTGTGAACATGCATGTAGAGTTCCCCCCAAGGATGGTCTGCTCTCTAAGCCCCATCCTGTCTTCTCCTGTGGAACCCCAGAGCTGATTTTCTCACTGGTATTAAGCAATCCTCACGCATGTAGGAATGACCCTTAACCTGCTCCTGTCCATTCAGGGTGTAGCTATAGAGAGATCAACTCTTTGTTTGTCCTGGATCTTTTCTAAATTCAGTCACACTTTTAAAGCTATAGAGAAAAACAGCCTGTGTTAAAGTAGAGTGGCAAATGATACGGTACATTACACGTAAGGAGGGTAGCAAGTTCCTATAGACTCCTGGTCCAATAAGGTTCTGTCAGGAAACTCTTCTGTTGCTGCTTTCCTCTGTTTATAACAGAAGGCGAGCAAGCCAGAGGATTCAATATGGGAATCATTAGCAGTTGCCTGTTTGTTAATCTCTCCACTGCTGGATCTCAACCCTCCTGCCGTGCTCCTGTCATCAGCAATGTTTCACTGGAATCGCAAGACCACAGCTCCATCCAGCAGCACAGGAGGGGGCCGCTTGGACACACCTCGAGCATTCGGCAGCACATCCAGGGCTTCCCAGTGCAGACACAGGTAGAAAGCTCATAAACTCAGCAGGAGCCTTCCAGCAGGGAAAATGGGGAGAAGTGGATGTTTGGTAGGGTTGCAGGTGCATTAACAACCAGAAATTTCTACCATGAGTGAGGGCAGGATGCATGAGACTGTTCTTGTTTTTAAAACCTCTTCTTTGTACTGAATTAACAAGAATTGTTTCAGCAGCCTGTATCCCCCTGCCCCCGAAGCTTCTCTTTATGTCTCTTGGGTGTTTCTTTCCTCTGCTTGGTCCTGCTCCAGGTGGTGAAAGCAGGGTGTTCCTCAAGGGTGGAGGCTCTGCTTGTGCTGATGCTCTCCACACAGGATCAGGAGCCTGGGACATGCACAGTTATCTGCTTTCCAGAGCTCCCAGCAAAATCTGCATGCTCATTTCATTGAGTAACAGGAGGCTGTGTTGACAATTCCCCAAGACTGCAGATTCCTAGAGGTAGCTGTAGCTGTCTGTTTACTTATTTAAATGCTTATAAAGAGTGGCTTCTGGGTATTTGATCTGGCTTTATATGATAATTACAGTGCTTGCTTATAAGGATCTCCATAGCTAGGAGGAATGTTGGTAAACAGCACTATGCAGAGCTCTACACTCAAGTAACATCCACTTTCATTTGGGTTAGATATGCAGGAGTATGACAGGGAGACATTCCCAAAGTACAGTGAAGCAATCTAATGGCAGAACTTGTACTATCATTAATGAGAGACACAAGACCACCAATTCCCTGTGTTGTGCTTTGAAATTGTGCCCTGGAGTGCCTTTTAGCATGGGTTGATCCAAGCCTAATCCACTTTCTAGCGACGCTGTGTCTCCTAATGCTGTATGCAATCTCTGGAACTGAGCAGCTGCTCAGGAAGGTAACAGCATCAAAGCCAGTCAAGCTATGCTTCTTCTGCTGGAGATTTGCTGATCTAATTTAGAGAGGGCCTAATATTCCCCTTCTAATTAATTTGTTCTCTTCGCCTGCGACTGAACTGGCTTTTGTTCTTTGGGAGCTCCTCAAAAATTAGATGCAATACTTGATGGAATTTAATTATATAGGCTGGGAGAAAGTGATTAAGGGCAAAGGGAGGGCTGATCAGATGGCACACATGCTTCAAGGGTATTAGCAGAAGGGAAGGTACAGCCTGCCTTTTCTCAGCTGGAGGGAGAATACTAAAGAGTGATTGTCTCCAGTAGAACTGTTAAGGTTAGAGATAAACATTCTTTGATATCTGAATGCCTTTGCAAGGGTCAGATGTGTATTACTAGAGCTGTTCATATCTGTCTCAGATACCATTCCAGTGAAATTAGGTCTGCACATCACCCTTGGCCTTGTACAGCAGATCTCGATTCTGATGCTTTTTAATCCTCATGGGAGCTGTGTGCTTCCATAATGGGGAGAACAGGCTGCGAGAGAAGGATCCGCCAAGTACCTGTTTTCTCCTGATTTCTGCCAGGGCTAGCTTGACCCAGAGTCTGGGAGGTTCTAGACCACATATCCCAGTTCCCAGTGGGAGAACAGAGTTACCCAAGATACTAAATGTGAAGGGGATTCAGGAGTGGGGGCTCTTAGGTGAAACATCAACAGAAATTCTGCCATAGGCACCCAAAGTGATAACCCCCCCTCAGCAGGGGACACTTTCCTGAGTAAGGGTGGTTGCAGCCTCCTGGGGCACTGGTCTTATCTAGGGACAAGCTGAGTGAGTGACTTTAAAGGAAAGTCCATGGGCAGGAATCATAGAATCATAGAATGTTTTGGGCTGGAAGGGACCTTTAGAGCTCATCTAGTCCAACCCCCCTGCAGGGAGCGGGGAAGATGACACAGAATATGTTTCTGCTCCCAGACTGGTAGGATCCTCTTGTGAAGGCACATTAGGGATGCAGGAAGGGGTGCATGTACAGGGATCTTCTGGGCTGTACATCCTTATCCTAACACCACCATCCAGGTAAGTCCTAAAATAACTGGAAATGGAAGAAAAATGTGTCAAAGTATTTTACCTTAAGCAAGCTGGTTAAAGCACTGGTACTTAGCAGTCTGCCATGTACTAGGAAAGGTCTTTTTAGACCCAATACATGAGCCTTGTTCTACTTAGGAAACACTTAATGCATTTGCACTTGGGAATTCAGCAGCAAGGGGTCGTGGGACCGCTGCTGAACGAAAAGGGTGCCCTGGTGACAGAAGATACAGAGAAGGCAGAGCTACTGAATG
>BOSO01009544.1:119635-132283 GCA_018403395.1 Gorsachius goisagi | reverse complement strand
AGTATAGAGATAGAGCACTGGCCATTTTTCTCATTCAGCAATATCTAAAGCCAGCTGGATGGCTTTCACCTCTGCAAACTGACTCAATTCACCTTCAGCAGTTTCTACAACTTATAGTATAGGACTCCATACAACAGCCTTCCACCTCCAATGCTTTCCCACAAGATGACAGGACCCATCAGTGAACAGGGCATCTTGCTTCTCATTTTCTAGCAGTTTATTATACAGTGAGGGCTCTTCTGCACACGCCACCTCCTCCTCTGGTGATATTCCCCTGAACACATTATTCACCAAGCTGAGTTTGTCCAGCTGTAGTCATCAGTAGTTATTTCTGTTATAAATTATTTGTCATGGTCTCTAAATTGAATCACTGTTATAGTGACACGATATTGTGAAGCTTATCACCAACTTTTATCAAGTTACACACTAGAACAATGCTTGCATATACTTTGCTGTTTGTCACATGCTTGGTAAACCTTAGGTGAACTTAATCCGTTGCATATGGTTCAGCAAAACAAGCTTAATACACCCATTAGTACTGTGAAAACTACCAGTGTTTATGTTAAGATCGGCTGCTTACAGAAATCACTGCTTTCCCTCTGTGAACACCAGCACCAGCTTCTGCAGGAGGTGCTTTTACCAGACCTGAACACACTTGTGAACACACAAAGGCTCCCAAACATGACTTTATTCTTTTAGTTTTGGTGGGAGCAGAAATCCCCCATGCCCTAAGCAGCTGCCTCTGAGCAGTTCATGATCTGCAACTCTGTGGCTGCAGTTCTACCCAATTTTCCATACCAAGTGTAATCAAACAATTTCTTCAAAAAAGCCACTCAATACACAGGTAGAAATAACACGTTCTCTGTACCAAGAGAGAATTTTCCCCTGTGAGGGAATGCATACACAACTCCAAATTCTCTTCATGGAAGACACCAACCTTGGCTATAAATCTAATGTTTAAACTCAGTCCATATATTGTCCCACTGGTCAGTGTAACAAATAACGTATGGAGCTGGATGTACTTACTCAGGTCATCCAGTAATTTGACAAGGCCATAGGGAAATACTTGCAAAGATGGAAAAACATGAAAATACAATATGTTGGTGCTCTGGAACACACAAAAGTTTGTTGCGTGTGTAAATTCTGGCAAGCCTAACATTTTACTGGATTACGGCTGCTTTTATTCTCGAGAAAACATGTCAACATGGAAAATCAAGCCCTGATAAGCATCAGCCCAAAGCACCTCAGTGATCTGAATTTTAAACAGCAACTTCTAATTATTATCAAATTGACACAATATTAAAAGCAGAACTATATTACACCTGAAGGAAGTACCTTTGTATTTGGGACGAGGGTCATCATTCATGAATATGGACTTGAACTGCCCTGTTTGCTTCATCAACATGTTTAAAAAGGCAAGAGTTTAATTGCCTATTTCATTGCAAATGTAATGTATCTATTTTATCTTTTCATCGTTAAAAAACATCTAAGGAAGAAATACAAAATTCTAGCTAGGGAATATCAGACGTAGTTATTTAGGAATAGTCCTTCTACACCAAAAACAGTGACTCTGGGAACAAGCAATGGAAGCTTCCTTAGTCATTAGGACTGCAGTGGCCTTCAGTAGCACTGCTGTCATGAAGCTCTAAACTTTTAAACCTTCCAAACATGGGACTGTACAATGTACCATGACATTGATTCTGCTTTGTTATTCTTCTTCCCAGCTTTTGAAAATGTTTCTCAGTCTGCTGCTGGCAACAGTAGAAAGAAAAAAAAAAGTATATGTAAAGCCTCAGACTACTTATATAAGCAAAAAATCACCCCAGGACTTTGCAGATGTGCTGAATCCACTACCTTTCATTTATGGTCCAATATGAAGGCAGGTTACTCAAGCATTATGAATAGCCCTATTGAAGGCAAAGACAACAATGTAAATGCAGTAGTGACTTCAAAGACAAAACTGAGTAAATATCCAGTCTAATGTCTGCCCCTGCTCTTTCCTCCATCTCACTATGTTGTGGAGGAAAAAAATTTTTTTTTTAATCTGAGATCCTTTGTAGATAATACATAACCCTCTTCCTCAGCCCCAATGTTTTTTCCTCTATTTCGTTTTTTAAGGGGAAGACCGTCTAGATCTGAGGGTGCATCTATCAACAATCTCACCCTTTGATTAATCAGGTGAGAAAGACACTTACTGATCACAGGAAAGTAGACTCAGAGATGTTGCAAAGATGTCCTGTGACTTGCATTACTGTACAGCGACTTCCCTTTCTGAACATACTTCAAAGTGAAGTGCAGCAGCAAGCACTAGTCACAACGGAGGACATACATTTGTAACCATGTTCTCTGGTGAAAAGCTACCAAGGTAAAACTAATCCACAAGAATAAATGAGCACAGTTATATGCAGTTACATGTTCACATGAAACACACACAACCTTTGATCATGGGCTGATTTTAAGTTCAATGGGCTTAATCATCACACATTTTAAGCTAACCTTTTTAGAAAGTAATTTCTAACTCCCTAAGCAAGGAATTCTTTGAATCTAGGCAATAACGGTGGCATGGAAGTTCACAAATCTTGCATAATTTTGATAGTTTTTGTTCTTTCTGCCTCCAAGAAGTGATAAGCCAACACTAGTCATTTACCTACGTAACATTCTTTTTCACCGTTCTGCTATCCAAACTCGGTTTTTACCAACCCTTATATGAACTACCAAGTGGTCATAACAGGAGCAAGAGCCTTTCTGTCAGCCCCATGCACAGAGAAATCAGATTATTCCTGAGCTTTACTGAACCAGCTTCTGTAACAACACATGTGGCACTGAGCATGCGTTTTTTCGTGCTTATCATTAAACACACTCTCATCTGCCCTGGCCACAATCTATGTTTTTGCAAACTCCCTCATCACTGATCTAAGCAGACCTCAGGGTGTAATAAGTGTCTAGACTACAAAAAAAAAAAAAAGGCACCTTTGTCACAGATTTACCTCCTGGCTTTCAGTTTCTCTGTTCTATGTACGCTCTTCAAATTGGTACCAGCGTTATGACTGTAGTTAGGAATGTCCATAGCTCTCTAATCCCATTACACAGCTAGTTTCATGGGGCTAAAATGCAGGATCAGCCAGTACCTTATCTGTCTTCCACTTGAGGAACCCTTATAAGCACAGTTAAGAAAATGGTAGTCCCAAAATAGCATGAGAGTCTGATCCATCAGGATATAAATCCCATGCAAACGACTTTCTATTCAGAGTACGTACTGAACAGATACTTCTTTATTTCAGGAGATCATCCCATTGCCACTGGCTAGCTTTAATTTCTGTTTTTTCTTCCAGATGAAAAACCTCTTTGCCCAAGAGGTCTTACCAGCCTGAACAAAGTCATTGCAAAGTAGAACTTTCATTACCAAACGGTCAATGCAGTACTACTGTTTCCCTAAGAACATACAAACAGAAACCTCAACTGCTGTTAACAGTGTCACTGCATCACTTAAGCAGGCGCTTAAGGTGCTCTACTATCCCTGTATGGCTACTGTGGTCCATACTCACACAAAACCAATTACAGAATGCAAACGTCCTTTGTGCCTTAGCATCACAGGCTCATCCTACAGAACACTCAAATGTTCTCCTTCCCCCAATCAATGCAAGGACATTAGAAAGTACAGCTTCCAAATAAAGCTTATTTGTTGATAAATTGACTAATTACAGAAACTACTAAAAAGCCACAAAGAATCATGGATGCTATATATGGTGGGAAGCTTTTTCTCTGTTGATAAATCTCTCTCCCACTGGAACAAGGCTGTAATCCAGGCTGCTAAAATACTTGAGCAAAATGACACTTGCTGTTTTCCATACAGCTCCACAGGAACAAACATCAATCTAACTCACAACATGTCCTGCTGTGGTCACACACATGACAGCGTTTCTAATCCACACAAATCTCTAGAGAGCTCAGTGGTACATTAGGTTAAACTCTGGAAGCGCTAGTTCAAAACCTGATTTTGACAAAACTCAAGTTCTCATTGGTATTTGCCACACAGAGTCCTATCCAGACTGGCACACCGATCTGTTATAAACTTAGTTTAAGAAATGCAGGGATGCTGCAGACCTGGACAGATGTGAGTGCAAATCCTGGGGACTAAATTCCATACCGCTGTATTACTACTTGGGACCTGTTATTCACAACCGTGGCCATTTCTGCGTTAAAAAAGATCAGTGAAAACATTGATCAACAAATGAAAAACAAGCAGTGAAAGGAAGGATGCAGTAACATTGTTTTGTGTTGTTTACATCCTGCACTGGGTTAAATTATTCCCTCTTAAAGACTTCACCCACTTTAATCCCCCAGTTTACAAACATTCCCTGAATGTTGAGGTTCAGTCCACACTCGATGTTAGAAAATATTTCCATAGAAATACAGAAATAGGTGGCTGGAGTTACAGGCTGTGCCTGCCTCTTCTCAGTGGTCCTTGCCCAACTGAGAAACACATATTGTCACGAAGATTCATTACGCCCTAATTATTCAGTCCAATTGACATATTACCTGCCTCCCTAATCTTAATGGGGACTAATGAGGCAAAATATTTGGCTTTGATGTTTACTTTTATGTTTATGGAAGCTGTCCTTTTTTTTTTTTCCCCCCCGTGAGATGCTGACATTTGTTTTGACAATAATGACTGTAAATCTGCACAGGTCAGAACAACGTAGCGCTCAGATTTGTGTCTCTCACATGAGATTTCATCAACAGCATCTTGCCTCTTGTCAGGGCCTGAATTAGTGCTCCCTCTCCAGTATGTCAGCATACTGTACTTCACAGCTCTCCCAGCCCAGCTTGACAAAGAACAGGGAGTGAAAACAATAAAGGAATTGCTCCTACTGGACAGGGTGTCAGGATAGCTACCGATGTGAATTTTCTTCTAAATGCAGTAACTTGTTATGCACTGATCAAAACCCAGGTGTCACATCAGGCCATTGATTTCAAAAGACAATTCTGCTTAAAAGCTGAGGAAATAACATGGGCCCAAGTTTTTCATTGCTCTGTCACAACCCCCACTTAAAAATAAATCCTTTAAAACTGAAACTACCACTCAGCCTCAGCTTTTCAATTATGCTTATTCACAACCTCTCTGGCTTAAGAGGCTTTGAATAGAAAAACATTAAATTGTCAGGTTCATAAACATCCAATTACCTTCCATAATAAAACTACACAGAAGTTAGTATCAGACATCGCTTTAGGTGTATACAAGCACACTGATGTGGGCAGAGAGCACGCAGAGCAGGAGATCTTGTATTTGGTTTTGTTCTCTGTGATGTAGTTTAAGGACTGGACTCTGCCCACAAGCAGCAGTGTTGTTTTCAGACATCCACCTGAACAGTAAGATTCAGACAACCAGTGGTTTGACAGCTGCCCTATACAGCCATATGCCAGTTTTATTCTGGTATAGACAAAGACTCTCTGTTGAAGCCTTAGGCATCCGTAACCACAAAGCAGAGGCACGTAGTTGCATCAGACACAAAGCTGCCTGGAGCACGGCTTCCAAACGGCAGCGGAAGCACCATCTCAGCAGTGCAAATTCACTGTACAAAATGAAAAGACAGGTCAAGGAAGACGGCAGAGATCCAGTAGAGAAAATCTGGTTATTTACAGAACTTGCAGTAAGACAGAAAGCATTTTTCCTTCACATTACCACCTTGATTCCAGTTCTTAAGAACACTCTGTGGGAAGATCATTAGATGGCTCGGTCTTATGCAAAGTCAGCAGGGTCTACTTCAGCCTACAGTACTAGAGGCAAAAAGAACACAAAACTAGGAGCTGGTAAGTAATGCATCCTATCCTCTAGCACCGGCGATCCTCCCAGATCTGGTTTGAAACAAGTTAGTGGGATAATACAACACAGCAGTCTCTGACCTTGTGTCTCACAGGCCAACTCCTCCATAGAAACACTGGACTCCTCGCTTTCAGGACTCTTTTCTAGAGCCCTTTTTCTTGTATTTGAGAGGTGTGTGCGCGTGAAATGGGGAAATTACCACTGTTGTTTATAGATGGCAATACATTTCACTTATCTAGGAAAGCTTTTAAAGAGGTTGAAATGCAGTCAAGAAGTCTTAACAGGGAGGGTAAAATTCAGTAGATTGTAGGCAGACCTTAGGAAGTGGAATGAAAGGGGTTCCTTGCTGCCTCCACTGTGATCAGTGAAGAATCAGTCCATCTTCCGTCTGTGGGTGCCGAAGCTAGCAATTTCATGAAGGGGAGCAGGTAGTAGAGAAGCAACGCAACCATCCAATGTGTACACACGCAGTTCTGGCTGAACCGGGTTTAGCATAAACTCTGCAGCCCTCCCACAGCAGGCTAATTCATTGCATCTTCAGCTATACCTCACCGGCCGAAGAAGGCCCATAGGTGGCCTTGAACAGACCTGGTTAGCGGCACACAGCAGTGCTTCGCTTCATTTCATAAGCTGGGACATTCAAATTTAAAGTTCCTGGACTTCATTACCTAAATAAAATGAATATGAAAAGGAGATTTGCCTCAAAAGTTTATATGGAAAGTAAGGGGCCTGAGTGCAATTCAACATACATTATTGCTGGTAGATACAACTGCATTACATGGGAATTTTCAGTCTTAAAATTTGCCTTTATTTGCAATTGAAATGAAAACTTTTTGAACTTTTTTTATTAAATGGAAAGTGTGTCAAAACATACATTCGTGGTCTGAAATTTGAGCTTAATGATTCAGAAAAGGAGTGCTTGTGTGTGGATCATCTAACAAGCTAACACTAACCTGCAATGGGGCAGATTCTGGGATTGAAACTGTTCTTGATCAGCAGAGTTTACATATTCGCTAAGCGTTTTGGTAATATGACATGTCATTCAAATTCTACCAGTTATCTCAATTTTTATACAGCTAGTATGAGTTCCCGTAATGAAGACACTGAGAAGCCAGAACAGGACAGGACTCTCCACAAAGGGCTGGTCTGAAAATATTTTCTTTTTAATCTGCCAGTAGCTAGTCATTGGGAGACTAAATAAACCCAGCAGTTGTTTGCTCCTGCTTTTGATAGACACAGAGGTACAAGATGCATTAGCCATCATGCCAATTCCACCTGTGCTCCACAGTTTCCAAAGTCAACTAGTAATTTCTCATCCTTCCAAAAAGAGGTGGCAAAAATGATATGGTGATTCTCACAAAGTGTGAGAGGTGCAGGTATTATCAACTAGCAACAGGCAACTTTCAGTAAGTGCATTCTGTGTAACCTACTATGCTGCTAGAAGAGAGAGATCTCTCAGTTCTCATCTTCATTCTGTGGAGCTCAACAAATATTAAGACCAAATATGGTTGAAAACCTGCCTGTGTATCAGTCAATTTTTCAATTATAAATTCTGTTTTATTCGAATCACTCCATCAATCTCAATTATCAATTCTCACTTACAGCTGCTAACAAACCTCTGATTTAATAGTGGCAAACGACAGAACTAGGTTGATAGCACATTCTTTGTTGTACTGAAAGTGGATGGAAATTATATTTGAGGGAATTAGATTATAGCTCTACAAACAAGCAATGAAAAGCTCATTGTACAGCAATTGTTACAAGCTCTGAACCATTTTCTGATGGGGTTCCTTTTCTAAGCTGCGCGTTGTCATGATCTTGGAGTCTGCTCCTATGGTAGGTATACCCAGTCACCCAGGGCTGATGCAACTGTTACTTATATTTCTTTGTGAAAATGTTCTGAAATAAAGAGTATCAGAAAACCCAGAGCCACTCAAAAGCCAGTAATCAACCTAGTTAGTCCACTAGCACATCTCCACTTGGCTGGTATCAGAACTGTCAGGTCTTGAAAACCTGAGGTAGGCAATTGCAGATTAGGCAGCTCCAACTAAAGATTGTCCTGTTCCCTAAAGCACAAGAAAAAGATATCTGCCTTTCAAATTTCAATAGCTTCATTAAGCAACCTCAGTGGCTGAAGAAAACTGCAAAGAACATAACCTACATCATGCTGTTAAATCCTGAAGTCTCTGGTGAAACCCACTGCAGTTTATTCCAATTCCTTTTGGATATCATTTTATGATAATATAATGAACGTACAACAACACGGATGAAGTGCTTTGAAGAGCCCAGATACAAGCCTGACCCTAAGGAAAAACAATTATCTGAATCATGGCCTAAATACTAACAAATACAAGAAGTTCAACACACCGATTTTTGCACTTATTTATGCAATCAGGTAGAAAATTATCTTTCAAGAGACTGCAGAGTTTTCCCCCAGGTGCTCTTTCAGATTTTTTTTTCCCCCTCCCTGAAATGCTCATAGAAAAAGCCTAACACAAAATTACCAAGATTCTGATTATGGAAAGATGGTGTGTGGGAGCAAGAGCACGCTCTGTTTTTAAATAGAGCTCAGTTTGCTTGTTTTGTGCCTGGAGGGGAATAAAAATGAAAGCAAGTAAACAAACAAAAATAAAACGAACTTCCCCCCCCCCCCCCCATTATTTCCTTTCAGCCAAGCTGATAAGACAAGTCCAGCCAGTCTCTCCCCATCCACTTTTTCTCATCCATGTGTCTTGTGGGAATACTGATCAAGCAAGAGAGGCTTTGAACTTATGCATGCACCTCTTTCATCTAAAACTTCCACTGTGGTTTTAAAGAATACAAAACACACATACATCTGAAAGAAAGAAAGAAAGAAAAAAAAGGCTGTTGCAACATGCAAATCTACTTGTATTTTACTACCTTGTGGAAAGAGGAACGCAACACTTTCTCCATTTAACTAAAAAGCAATCTATACCTGAAGGATCTCTTCACTGACCTTTGGGATGAAAGAATTTATAGCTATTTGAGAAAAGTCAAGGTGCATCAAGATGTGAAGAAATTAGAAACATCAGAAGAAACAATGCTTCCTACAGAAAGTACTGCTCATTTTAGAGAGGAAAAAAACATGCAAGATAAAATCAAAAGGAGGCATCTAACATTATAAATGGGGGAAATCACTAAGCTTAGAGGACTGCGCTCTGCTTCCATGCTGTGGAAGCTCTTACGCAGATGGCCAGCGAGACTGCTCTGGGTGGCAGGTTATACTTAGCATACCAAAGATGATTTTACTTCTGTGATCCACATCTCCCTCTAACAAAAACTCCTAAATGAAGTAGGATATTTTTCATCCCTCTGAATATTCAGGCAATAGTGAAGTTACTCCCAAGTTATACAAGAGCAGCGATGATGAGAACGCAACCTCAAAACATATGATGTGAACAAGTTAGTCTGATCACGGCAGCTTGCGCAGGTTACCAAGCAGGCTAAGATGTAAAGCTTCACCCCTTGAACATACGAACACAGACTGATGTCAGCTAAAAGCAGACTGCTGTGCCTGGAGAACACTAAAGAGAAAAACGCCTGTAGGAATATAGAAACTATACATCTATCAGAAACCTGAGATTGATACGAATTTAGTTGACATTATTGACACCTTGCTAAATTCTTAAGTCATGAACTAAGGATGAGCATTAAAAAGTGTTCGCATTTATAAACAAAAAGGCAAATTTTTTATGAAGCCTTTTGTATGCATTGATGTTTTGGGAAAATAATAATCAAGAAGGAAACAACACTGTGAGAACAGCCTTGCCTTTTGTCAGCAAGGTGAACCTTATGCTTTTTGATTGGATTTGGTCTGGTTTACAAAATTTAACCAGAAATATAATGAAAACAAATTTTGACAAGATTTTCTGATTTCTCATCTATGATTAAGCAGCCTTGCGAGTCTGGGTTTTCTGCTTCTATTTCTTTTTTCTTTTTATTTTCATCTTGACATTAAAATAGTATTAGCGGGTACATTGAACTTTTGAAGAAATTAGCTGAAAGCAGGAAAGCCTTAGGACAGTAGCACTAAGATTAATAAACCTAAAAGAATGTTTTCACTAGTGGAAAATACTGTTTTAATAATGATAATTAATTTCTCTTTATTAAAGGGTTACTTGCAACCATAGCATGTTTACCACAGGCTCTGCTTACTAAACAGTGGATCCTATAATGGCAATGGAACTTGAAAGAGCTTTATTGCAATCCTGACTTTACTTCCAGAGTCCTGAATGACTTTGGGCAAGTTTTTTCATCTTTTTAGGCCTCAGTTTCTCCCATCTGCAAATGAGAATAATGATATCTATTCTCTTTGCCAAGCACCTCCAGATCACTTAGCTTTTCAGATGACATTTCATTAAGTAGTATTACCCCTACTCTCAGTTTCCAATATAGCTAAGCCAAAAGTGAGGTTGAGGCGACATTTCAGCAGCAAACTCATTTTATAACAGATTTCGCTAAAACATTTAATGTGAGATAAGTACATGACAGATGAGAGTATGTGGTGGAAAAAATTGATAGCAAATATACAGACTAGAAATTATATTTGGGCTAATCAGTATCCATTTTTATATTTACTTTCTGCAAACTTTTCAATAACTACATTTTACTAGTTCAAATATGTATGAAATGTGAATTTGAAATTCATATGTGCAACTATTCACTCGAAGTACCAAGGAATTGAAAAAAAAAATAAATCCCATTCTAGGAAACTGATGGGAGATGTTTAACCAGAGGTAAGAAACTTGGGATCATGAGATGTAGGTAAGAAATTACACAGGAAAAAATGACCAATATTAGGGAATTGGTTTGGGAAAGAAAGGAGGCCATGAATTATTTGCCATTCCAACGTAAATGCAGTAATAGAGAAAACTGATCATGGGAAATTCCCACACAGGAAATCCAGTCACATGCAAAAAGAGACAGAAAGGAATCATATAAATTATTCACTGGAAAGTTACAGCTAAACTGTCGTATGACATTTATTTTTTACTGATCTGAAAGACCACAGCTTAATATTCTATGAAGAAACAGTTAATTTCTCACACCTGTGTTAATTACATGTATATTCCAATTAATGTGAAATAAATTGCATTCCTTTTGAATAGACCACCCAAGATGACAGTCCCAAATAATTTCAGAAGAAAGATTATTCATTTTGTTCTACTTGTAGTAGAATTACTATTATTTCATTTATAAATTACATGTTGTCTGCATAACTATTGTGATTTTTATTAAATACACCTATACGGGGAAAAAATAAAGTTATTTTATACTTTTTTCTACATTAACTATTTGGTGTTAGAAATAAAGCAGTGAGACAGTTCATTAATATCTGGGGTTTTGGAATGCTGGACAGTGGGGAAAGACGGAAAGAAGTAAAGGTTTGTTGGGAGGAGACAATCTGTTGATCGTCACACCATGTCAGTATGATTTATCCTTTGGGTCCACAGTCCAGCTCTCCATGCTGCCTTTTCTTTGGCCCTTATGGTTTCACTTGCCCTGTGGGTGCTACTTGCTCCCATCCTCTAGTAAAGTACTCCTCACAGCTATTAGCTCTGAGACAGTTACTCAGCCCAGAAGAGCAAGTGCTATTTCATTGCAAGATAGCGTTGCATTAAACCACACAAGCATCCCCTGAAATCACATTCCATGTTTGTATTTTAATAACTTGCATGTCTGTCCTGCACTCCTAGAGCAGAGCCTTAGGGCAGCTCCAAGCAAGCTGAAAAAAAAAACTCCTGTGCCGGACTGTACCCAGGCTCATTAACCTTGCCTCTGAGCAGGGTTAATTAGATCAGACTAGGCCTCAAGCTAACGTGGTGACTATTCCGCATTGTGCCATTTCCACATGCCCTTGTGATTCAGCTGCATCAGCAAGTGTGGGAAAGCAATTTCATAAGGTTCCAAACGTGATTAATTTTGCCTCATAGGATCACTCTTTCTTCCTACTGACAGGATAACTAGACAACACTTCTGGGTCTAGTCTTCTGATCCCATGTCTGACTTCTGACTTGCTTAAGGTAGATTACTCATTCCCTATTCTCACAGTAGATAAAGGAGAAAAAAAACCTACTGCAACATTCATATGTATTCTCAGATCTCTCCATTGTGCTGACTATGTATCGGGCCAGAAGAATAGTGTCCTGCTCAGTACTAACTAGTGTGAGTGCACCGATGGCAGCAGTAAGGTTATAAAGGTTTTCATACTCCTCAGAACAGTGCAAATCAGAGATTTGTAAGCTAGCATTTATTGCAATCCAATTAATGAACCATAAACAACTGGATCAGCTATCTCAGGCATGCCATGGAGCGGACACGACTATTCTTGTAAATCTGAACTGGTTGTACGTTTAATACTACATGTTACGAGAAATAAGGTTGCTTGCACCTTAGTCACACCTAACAGTACTGCACCCACTGCGCAGAGGTACACACTGACTTCCTTAGTGCATCTTTAGTTACTTTCAGGACATCAGATTTGTGCAGGTGCCTTGGGACAATATACACACATATTCATCCGGTATCAAGTGTAATAAATTGCAGTCATGATAGATTGCATTATAATTCCATTTTAATAATTGACTTCTTAATCCCATCTTCTCCAATCTCAATATTATTTACCAGGCTTCTAAACACCACAAAATATTGCAAACAGCTGTTTCCCCCAAAATCTGTCCTAAACTATTCAGATCCAAAGTCAAGAACAGCAACATCCGGTTCCTGTTTCAGTGGCACCCTCACCCTATGACCCTCCAGTATTATAGCAATCAAGCAAGTTTAAACCGTTGAAGTACTGCTGA